>NMRB01002116.1:0-49533 GCA_002633025.1 Notospermus geniculatus | reverse complement strand
TGTATCTAGCACCACCATCCTTGACACTGAGCAATGCAGACATCACCTTCAAACATTGTTCGCAACCTAAATCTTCTTCGACTGCACCAGCTTCCAGTTTGGTATTGCAATCACTAGTGTACTTGCAGTCAACATAGTCATGATGGGATACAGGAGCACTCAGGAGTTATGTCACAACATGTATGTTAGATGACCTATACATGTAACCGCAGGTTGATTATGAACAAAATAAAACATGCCTTTCTGGCTTTCAATAATAAAAATGTGCATCTTCTATTGAACTTTCTAATTCTAATGTTAGAAGTCTATGACACCTTCATCCTGTCTATTACCTCGCCCATCAACCGAGCTTTCTACATTGCTGCTCGGTAATTCTCGATCAGTCAACTAGCTCCCAATTTCCAAGGGCGGTCTTCAAATTGACTGGTAAGTCAATTTCTAGTTGATATCTGCAACATGTCGTATTTTAAAACAGCTAAACTCATCACTTTAAGTATTTTACGGCGCCCAAAGGTTGTACATCAATAAATGAAGTATATACTATTACGTGAAAAATTTTCGACCAAAATTTGTGAAAAACGTCATCAAAATATGCGAAACGTCATCAAAATATGTGAAAAGAGAATCGTAAAACTAGACCGAACACTGTCCTGATTAAAAATACTAGGACAGACACAAGCAAATGCATAAAACCATCATGGCGCCCGCTGGTCTATATTTAGTTCAGGAGAATGCATTGCTGTAGAATGCTGTAGAATGACGTCACGAGCCGGAATTCCGGCTCAGATTATTTGGTTTCACCGGTCTTCGAATGCAAGCTGCCCAGAAGACCGGGTACCAGTCTATCATAAAACAAACTTCTGCGCATGTCCAGTTTTGTAGCAGTAAAAAGTGTCCCGCTGTAAAAAGTGTCCACTTCTATTGTTCGAATGACGGAATAAGCAGCATGGGTAAAGAAACCAATTGTCAGAGATTAGAATGTAACAATAGGATCTTTTGTTCCCCGGACAGTTTTTCCTAGGACATTCTTTCCCTTCACACCTGTTTTGGAACTCGTCTGTCCGACCTTAATCTGACTGACGACGTCGTCAAAACTTCACGGCACAACGTTTACAAACATTGAGGGCCGTAACTACGAAGCGCGATTAGGCCAACACGCGTGTAAATTCATAGTTATTCAGGTTAAGGGCCTAGAAAACCATTGTTTTGCTACCTTGTACGCTGCTTAATGTTAACCGCGTGTGGTTGTCCTGTGGGTAAATGCTGCCGATCAAGCAGCGTACAAGGTAGCAACACAATGGTTTTCTAGGCCCTTAACCTGAATAACTATGAATTTACACGCGTGTTGGCCTAATCGCGCTTCGTAGTTACGGCCCTCAATGTAAACAATGAAGTCATGATACATTATCTTTAATCTTAAGGAGAGAGACATCTTTTTGCCTCTGGAGTTGTTGAACGTGCTGTCGGGATCACAGGATCTATCACGTCGTAGTCCTCCTGCCAGACCCTGCATCAAAGACGTAACACTTTCGATCCACGTAACTTTGTTCAACCAGTATTTATTGTATTTCGGAGAAATAAAGAATTGCTTTGTTGATTTATTGACTGAATGTTAATCAATCAATGACAAAACGAGTTTTTGTCAGTCTCTATTGTGACGTGTGTGGCTTTCAACTCAATGGGAGCTGCGGTGGTCAAGTTGCTTGGATCTCTTGCTAGCGGTTATGAGGTCCGTGTTCGAATCTCACTTTCGGCGTGGGACTCCGGGAAGGTCTCTCTTGCCTCACTCACTCCTGGGTCCGTATTCATAAACATACTTAAGTATAAGTGTGATACTTATCTTTTGTGTTAAACAAAAGATAAGTGAGACTTAAGTAGTTTTATGAATATGGGCCCTGGTGTATAAATGTTTTTTTTTGTCAGAATGATTAGGTTTTGGCGCTGAATAAAAAACTTCTCTGAGTTCTACTGAAAGTTTATCAGATCTAAAGAGTAAAATCGGATATTAGGGAGGTTTAGAAATCAAACGATGAACGTAAACTTTACGACAACATTATTTTTCATACTACACATTAACCAGATTTTATATTGCATTTTCGGTACAAAAATAACGTTGTCGTTAACGTTTACGTTTGTCGTTTTATTTCATGGGAGTCCTATGACTTATAGCCCTGGTTAGGCTACACTACACTACATAAAAATCCGCATCTCACCCGGGCGTTTTCTGTTTACACCTGCTAAAAGTGCGTGACTGTCTAATAGACCCGGGGACCCGGGGCTAATAAGCTCTCCGAGCTGGAATGGTTTTCGGATGAAAAATTTAGATCACCGTCACAAGATTTTAGTAGTGTCGACGCGCATCGCGTCTCAGGGGGATTTTTCAGAGCCGGGCTTGACACGGGTCTCCAAAAGCCCGGGGATTTCTATGTAAACAGGGCTTATACCATTATGACCAGTTTTTTTTAGATATGGCAGGGATTAAATTTGATTGTGTATGATATAATGTATACTAGATATAATAGCAGAAGGGCGGTGCAGAGCCAAAATGGGCTGTTTTTCCATAATGTAATGTACATGATTGTACAAGTACATACATCATGCATAACATCGCATTTCGTTCATGATAATTTTTTGCTCACTTCTTCTGTTTCTTTGGTTCGAGCCGGCTTCCAGATTTTTGTATGATTTTTTTGTGAAATTTTCGACTTGGTTTTTGAGGACGCCTTCTGATTGGTCACATTAAATCACACGGTTTATGCAAGCCTGGTTCTTCTGGTCATCGATGGTGGCGCTGACTGATATTCACAATGCTCCTCGGCCTAATGTCAGCGAAACGTTTTGCCGTTAGGCTTGTACCCATTCATAATGGTTTACGTTCCTGAATATTGAAAATATGCGTTTGTTTTTTATACCCTGCATAGCACTGACCAAAAATCTGACGTCAAATTTCACTTCCATAAAAATCAGATATTAAGTCTCACTGAATGGAGCTAACATGTTTAGGGACTCCCCGAAATATGTCCACTGATTTTAAGAAGGTTCCCTCCATACCTCTGTGTCGTATAAAGTGAAACACTGCCCCGTCCTGTGCGTTGAATCCGAAGTATTTGATGTTTGTATCGACGACTGGCGGAAAGGCGACTTGAATTTCTTCAAATGCGCTTCTTTTAGCTAAGAATTTGACCAGGCCATGCAAAGGATCAGGATTTTCTCGAAAACAAATGAACTTAGGACCTGGAAAACCAATCATGCAAGGGAGACAAACAGCCATCCAATAAATGAACTTGAACTCTACATTTTGTATACCACCAAGCCAACTAATATGTTGCACTTCGTGTGTGACTGGCTGGTATCTCCTCTGATGAGTAAACGTGACTATCACTTCCGCATCCTTCTCGCTTTTGGGAGTAGCAATGAAGTCACGACAAACGCAAATTCCAGTGGCGATGTTTTATTGATATTGATTTAGACATCTTTATAATTATATCATAAATTGCAGCTTTAATGATGCCATTTACACGGCACCAGATGACGAGGGTCGAGCCAAACCAAAAAGACATTTGATAGGAAGAAACTTTTGAACACAGATTGTTGTCGGGAATGACGAAGCTTCCCAGTAGGGTACCATTCCGTAGATAGTACAGGTAATTAACCAACGAACCGTACCTATTCTTGACTTTTTGGAAAAAATATTTCCCGTAACATGTAGACAAAATCAGTTCTCTTATATACGGAACCGTGTATCTGCTGATAAGGCTGAATTTTTTGTTGTCTAACTGGTAAACTGATAGGCGAAGAATTCGGGTCATTTTGGAGTCTTGAAGTGCACCAAGATACCCAGTTATGCAATCGAAAAACCACATTTGAAGCCCCTGGAGACCCAACGGAGGCATAAAAGGTGCTCGAATTTTTAATTGGTACTGTATTAAATTGTATTCCTACAATGCAAAGCTTTGAGGAAATATTGCGTCTTCGACCCCTCATAACGTCTGGCCGGATGGCCGGATCTTTACATAACCCGTGGTTACACTACATAAAATCCCCGGGTTTTTTTCGGTCACACCTATGAATTGCCGGGCTTCGCGAAACCCGTGTCTGAAAAACACGGGTTTTTGAAACACGGCAAGCTCGCCGTGCTTTTCGAAATCCCCGTGTTTACGTTAGTTTTTCGCACGGCTACAGATGGCGCAGCCATTAAGTAACGTCGTTTTCGCGCCTCCAACAATGTGGACAATGCAGAAATGACCGAAGAATCTCAGAGGAGCTTATTAGCACCGGGTTTTTCATCCCCGGGCCTATTAGACCCGGGCTTTTAACAAGTGTAGACAGAAAAAGCCCGGGTTCGACAAAGGTTTTTTATGTAGTGTAACAGGGCTATTGTTAACCGGCGTTTTCGTGTACCGTATACTTCTACATGTATGTAATAGGGACCTTACAGGACCAGCGCCTCCACAATACAATGACAACAGAAGACCCACCATGTTCTGATACATCCGGGCTCCATGGTATTCAGACGCTTCCCTTTTCTCCAAACACGTACCTTTCTTTCTGTTCATTTGACAAAAAGATACTGTGTTATTGTGGAAAAAGTTAATTGTTGAACAGTCTTCGTGCAAACACTTGGCGGCACATATCACGGACGAACGTGTTCCTTCGTGTACCGAATCTGGTTTAAGAATACTCCAAATGAATACAACTTTTTTGAAGCACTCTGTTACGATTCTGCCTTGACTATATGAACCAAGCATGTTTGCAATCCTCCTTCTACTTCAGTGTGTGCGTTTTATTTCAAAAAATCAAATGCCCACCGGACGATCAAACTGCAGCACAATGAGCGCCAACTAAAGGGCCACATCGAAAAGACGGAGTCGACGGATTCAACAGATTCGACGGATAGTGGTCTGCGGACAACTTTGTTATGACGTCACGTAATTCCCAGAGTAGACTGGTACCCTGTCCTACAACCAAGCAGTACGGGCAAAAAAGTTAATCGAAGTATTGGGAGGGCAGATGATCAGTCTAAAATAATCAACATTATCGCTGGTGTAGGACCTGAAACAATCTGAAAGCGATTATATGCCTCCTTTTACAAGAATCGGTCGAATCCGTCTTTTCGATGTGGCCCAATTAAGCTGCTTTTCCACGAGGCGTTTGCGGGCGCGGAATAGGAGGCGGGCGCGGGTGGAAAAAATCGATCCCAACGTATTTCCCTTCAGTTGTTTCACTCGCACCCGCGCCCGCCTCCTCCTCCGCGCCCGCAAACGCCTTGTGGAAGCACAGCTTAAAATCTGTGACAGACCTACATGTAGCGCGACACGTAACTACAGCGTTTTGGGTTGTGTTGGGGCACCAGGGCGAAAAAGACAACGTAAAATGCGTTGCTTAGAGTCATCGACGCCGTAGTCTGTCATCCACCGCCTTCAAGCCCGTTTCTACTAACAGCGGTTTGCGGCGAGCGGTGCGGCTTTCACAGGGTTCCTTCTATGGTTTGACAATACATGGCGTGTTAATTATCCCAATGCCTGTGAGAACAAACCGCGGCAGAATCCGCGAAGTTGAAACGGGGTTTCCACTAAAGCCCCGTTTTTACTACTAACAGCGGATTCCGCCGCGGTTGCGGCCACTGCCCCTTTGTCCGGCGACTGCCCGCGATTTGGCGACTGCGCCCAAAGGCTTTGGTTTACAATCTCCGGTCGGCTTGACCTCTTGACAAAATTCCATCATGTTGACCCAAGCTCACCTACCGACGGCCCCTGTTGACGATTTCGTGATCAGTGGGAATCCATTGTGATTACTTTCATCACTTGTGTTATGTCACCGTGACGTCATTTTCAGATAGAGAAAGAAAAGACGTACGCATAAAATTCCTGTCAACATTTTATGGACAACATGTGCAGGTGTGTGCAGGTATGTGCAGGTATGTGCAGGTGTAGTCTGAAACTGAATTATAGCAGTTTAAAGCATGGTTCATTGGCACACGGAATTGGTCCGGTTCATGTCCGTAAAAAATCTATCAAATGGACTTCAGCGTTGTCGTATCCGGAAAACTAGGGGCAAACGGACTGGAAACGGATCGGATCCGTGTGCCAATGAACCTTGCTTAACCCTTCCGGGACGGATCTCGCAATTACAAGGTCCTGAAAATGAAGGGCCGTATGCACAGAGCTTCCTTGAGTGTGAGGTTGACCTTTAGCTATTGTTTGCAGGGTAGAATACAAAAGATTAAGGTCGACCTTATACTTGAGGAAGCTCTGTGCATACGGCCCGAAGAGTCAGGGGCCGTACGCACAAAACATCTTAAGTGTAAAATTTTCCTTATCTTTTGTTTGGAACAATAGGTTAAGGGAAATTTTACACTTAAGATGTTTTATGCATATGGCGCCAGTTCTTGCTTTCAATGGCAGAAGAGAGTACCGCCTCTCAAAATCAGTGTCGGCATAGTCCACTGGAATACTAGACATACTCTACCAAGGGTCGCACTCTACATGTAGAAGCTTCCTGCGATTGTTTGCAAGGCAGATAGTAGAGTCAATAACGAGAAAAATCGGGACAAACTGGACAAAAGCGACATTTTTTGCCCAAATGTTCCTTTAATATGGTACTTCAATTCTAGAAGGGGCGCCCAAGTCAGATCACCATGGTAACGTCAAAATCGGTGTTGAAGTTTTGGACACTGACTTTATCATTGGACCCAAGAACTGGGCTTTACAGGAAAATGGGACCCGATGTACAGCTAACTTTTGAACGGTTGGATTTACACCCCATAAATGTATTATCAACAGATAGAAACATGGTGCCTTATAATCATATAAGCATGCTTTTAGTAATTTTTAACTGATTAGGTAATTGCAAACGACGTTTTTATATATTTTGACCCATTTTGTGCTAATTTGCATAAAAACGTAATTTCTTATTACATAACTACTGAAAACAATTAAGAACATGCTTATCTGCTTCTGAGGCACCATGTTTCTATCTGTTGATAATACATTTATGGGGTGTAAATCCAACCGTTCAAAAGTTAGCTGTACATCGAGTCCCATTTTCCTGTACAAAGCTCAGTTCTTGGGTCCAATGATAAAGTCAGTGTCCTAAACTTCAACACCGATTTTGACGTTACCATGGTGATCTGACTTGGGCGCCCCTTCTAGAATTGAAGTACCATATTAAAGGAACATTTGGGCCAAAAATGGCGCTTTTGTCCGCTATGTCCTGATCGGGTCACAATTTTGAGCTTATTGACCGAACTAAGAATACAAAAGCGTAAAGTGGACCTGAGTGTTTTAAGGAGTCTTCTAGAATACGGGCATATGTGTACCCAGTACAAGTAGTACCAAGAAGAGCTCTCACTTCAATCGACCGTGCTCCCCTAATCTAAGAAAGAGACACCTTTGCAGTTATTGAACTTGCTGGATCACGAGATTTTCGCCTTCGTAGTCCTCCTGCCAGAGCTTGAATGAAGACACACCTTCAAGTCACATTCCGATTTTAAAATGTTCTCATCTATGTCATCTATGGCATAGCCAGCATTGTCATTGACAATCGTATCATTTTTCTGGAAAGTAACAAATAGCTTTGATCGTTCATTGAATATGTTAAACAATAAGAAAACGCCTTTTTTGAAAATTCCATTTGCGCTTTTGTGTGGTAATTTAAACCCATATGTTCGTCTTACAATTACGAGTACACTAAATGTAAATTAAAAAAAGATTGTCCAGCATGTTGGCTTACTAAAATATCAAGTCAAGTAAGTTACTGTACGAAATTGTACCGTTACTCTTTCTCCCATACACGAGTAAAGAAAGATCCGTCTTACATTCTTTTACGGGATTAAAAATGCTTCACCTATTACGCGACGTTACATGTAAGTAAAAAATTAATGCGAACGGCACGCTCAATTTTCACTATCATAAGATTTATTTCGATTCGATAAGGATCGTCACTACGATATTTGGATATATAAACGCAAAGATGTTTGACTCGGAATTTTTAGAGATAAATGTACCGAGTAATTGTGTATGTGTGCTGCCAAATTACGTCATGCAATCGGAATCGGCGGCTGTTACTTTTCAGTGGGTGGCCTAAAATGCCATATTATAACGGCTTCATTCATCGTTCCATAAAATATTCTTTTGAATCGTATCGACGCGTGTACATGCAGTCACTTCTAACATACAACTTCCAACATCTGCGGATGGGGAAATCCCTTTCGCGCCGCAAAACGCTATGACGTATAAACCACGGGAATTCCGCTACAAACACACGTACACTGGTGGACAGAAATATTACGACACTTTCAAAATTCGAAGTCATTTTCCTCTTTTGCTTTCCTTTTGTCTCTAACGACTACTTATTTTTCTTATTAATCAGAACATTTTTACCTTGGCAAGTGGGTTATAATCCCATGAGATTGTCCATGCCAAAGGTTATTGACATGGGGTTGCTGATAGATAAATAACAAAGACAATCATGATGCGCTTCATCCATACTTCTCCTCTCCAATAGCTTTAGCCTTTGAATTAGAGAGGCTTGAATGGCACCTATCATAATTATCGTTGTTGACCATGGATCAGCAACTCGTTGTCTGTAAACTTTTGTATGGACAATCAGAGGGGATTATATAACCCACTTGCCAAGGTAAAAATGTTCTGATTAATAAGAAAAATAATTAGTACACGTAGTTAGAGACAAAAGGAAGGCATCAGAGGAAAACGACTTAGAATTTTGAAAATGTCCTAATATTTCTGTCCACCAGCGTACGCGCTTCATGTCTTCTTGTGTTCTGCAATATAACATTATGAAGGCAGCTCAGGTCGAATAATCAAACGTGTAATCCGATTGAACGAAACTTTCGAATTTCAAAGCTTTCCACTTAATCCACCGACATAAGCAGATTTCTCATAATTTCAAAATATTCTGCCGACAAATTGGAGAGAGCCAAAACCGCTTTGAACGATTCGTCACGTCGGTTGGTGTATATTGGTTGTTTTGAATTGCGGAATTAAGGAAATAATGCTGCCTTTCTTGAAAGTCTTTCACACTCAGATGAATTTGACTTGGATCTCACGTTCACGAATAAACCACCACCAAAACTCCATTCCGCTATTTCAGGGGATGAATAGATGACACTCTGTATGGGAAAGACACTTTGCGAGGGCGTAATCATTGTACATACATGTACATGACGTACATGTACGTATGCCCTAATGACTTCATTATCTAATCATTTCTTTATTTTTGTCTTTTCATATTGCTATCCCACACCGTTGGTTAACATCAACAGGTAAGTAAAAAAGTCGACATCATTCTATATACATGTATAGCCTACAGTAAACGCAAGGTGTATGTTTCAATAACGATGTGATTTCATTGGTTTCTTTATACTTGAACACAACGTTTCCACCAGGTCTTCCCTGGTCGTTCACCAGTGTACAGTGTGAAGAACTGGTGGAAACGTTTCCACCAGTTCTTCCCTGGCCGTTCACTTGTGTACAGTGTGGAGAACTGGTGGAAATGTTTCCACCAGTTCTTCCCTGGTCGTTCACTTGTGTACAGTGTGGGGAACTGGTGGAAACCTTTCCGCCAGTTCGTCCCTGGTCGTTCACTTGTGTACAGTGTGAAGAACTGGTGGAAACGTTTCCACCAGTTCTTCCCCGGTCGTTAACCAGTGTATAATGTGAAGAACTGGGGTAGAGAGCATAAAGGGGTCGTAACCCTACGTCAGACCTAAGCCAGGCGTAGTGCTGGTCGAGGAAAGGGCATCGATCAGCACTACGCCTGGCTTAGGCCTGACGTAGGGTTACGAGCCCTTTATGCTCGCTACCCCTGGTTTCCACCAGTTCTTCCCTGGTCGTTCACCAGTGTATAGTGTGAAGAACTGGTGGAAACGTTTCCACCAGTTCTTCCCTGGCCGTTCACCAGTGTATAATGTGAAGAACTGGTGGAAATGTTTCCACCAGTTCTTCCCTGGCCGTTCACTTGTGTACAGTGTGGAGAACTGGTGGAAACGTTTCCACCAGTTCTTCCCTGGTCGTTCACTTGTGTACATTGTACAGTGTGGAGAACTGGCGGAAACGTTTCCAACAGTTCTTCCCTGGTCGTTCACTTGTGTACAGTGTGGAGAACTGGTGGAAACGTTGTGTTCAAATACTCTTAGATAGAGAAACCAATGAATTTACATGCATATTGTTATTTTTTTCGTCCTATCTAAAATACCACGCAAAGAATGTATATTTGACCGTAATATCTGCTTTATATTGTGAGTTACTGACAATTTTCTTACATTTAGTGGAAAAAGTGACATCGGGTGATACGAAATAACAGATAGTAAATACTTTTACTTTCTTTCTACTGTACAAATGCATTGAAGAATCCTGTACAAAAATTGAAGTAAAAACATTCACTTTATTCATACTGCACAGAAAAAAAATCAACTCGAGTGGAGACTCCGATCTCACTTTAGGGACAAAATGGTTCGAAATACTTTTTGACTCAAAATGAAATAGAAAATATTTCGGCCCGAGACAGTGACATCTCAATCTGAGTTGAGTGATCTCAGATTGAGATGTCATTGTCTCGGGCCGAAATATTTTCTGTTTCATTTTGAGTCAAAAGGTGTTTCGAGCCGTTTTGTCCCTATAATGAGATCTGAGTCTCCACTCGAGTTGATTTCCTTTTTCTGTGTACTCCTGGACCATGTCTATCAAAGTATCATCACAACGTCATCATTTGCTTGAAATTTTGATGCAGTGTCCTCTGCACACTACTGTATGTAAAACTAACGACATCCACGCCCCAAGTAGACTAATACATCATACATAAAACTGACAGTTAGCATTCCCAGTTGCGTGATTACAGTACATTAAGCTGTGATTTCCGTGGAATAATTATAGCTGCAGGGCACGGGGGTTGGTAAATGGTTTGAACCGATCTCGTGATGACACGGGATATTCCAGGTATCACATTCTGTTGGAGGCCTATAGCCCTGGTTACACTACATAAAATCCCCGGGGTTTTTTGCGGTCACACCTATGAATTGCCGGACTTCGAGAAACCCGTGTCAGAAAAACACGGGTTTTTGAGACACGGCAAGTTCGCCGTGCTTTTCGAAATCCCTGTGTTTACGTTAGTTCTTCGCACGACCACAGATGGCGCAGCCATTAAGTGACGTCGTTTTTGTGCTTCCAACAATGTGGACAGTGCAGAAATGACCGAAGAGTCAATGCATGCAGCGCAACTGTCGCCGGGCTACATGTAGTAGTGTGACCTCTCGCCGGGATTTTCGTACACACGGGTTTGACACGGGTATTTTCAACAGGTGTAACCTTAAGCTAGGAATCCACTGCTGATTTTCTGCGTTGCGACTTGCTTTGCAACCTGCGACTCGCGACTGAATACGAACACAAGGAACTGACACTAAAAGGTGTTTCGAGCCGTTTTGTCCCTATAATGAGATCTGAGTCTCCACTCGAGTTGATTTCCTTTTTCTGTGTACTCCTGGACCATGTCTATCAAAGTATCATCACAACGTCATCATTCGCCTGAAATTTTGATGCATTGTCCTCTGCACACTACTGTATGTAAAACTAATGACATCCACGCCCCAAGTAGACTAATACATCATACATAAAACTGACAGTTAGCATTCCCAGTTGCGTGATTAACAGTACATTAAGCTGTGATTTCCGTGGAATAATTATAGCTGCAGGGCACGGGGGTTGGTAAATGGTTTGAACCGATCTCGTGATGACACGGGATATTCCAGGTATCACATTCTGTTGGAGGCCTATAGCCCTGGTTACACTACATAAAATCCCCGGGGTTTTTTGTGGCCACACCTATGAATTGCCGGACTTCGAGAAACCCGTGTCAGAAAAACACGGGTTTTTGAGACACGGCAAGTTCGCCGTGCTTTTCGAAATCCCTGTGTTTACGTTAGTTCTTCGCACGACCACAGATGGCGCAGCCATTAAGTGACGTCGTTTTTGTGCTTCCAACAATGTGGACAATAGGGAGTTTTCGCAAATCTGACGAAAAACGAAGTACGAAATACGAAATTGGACGTCATATCCATGACGTAATGTATTTCAGGAAATGGTTGGTACCACAAATGTCCCTCCTGCCAGTGCGTCTTTTAGCATGCCATGTAAGATCGAAAGAGTTATGGCGCATCTTGAATTTTAAATTTCCAATTCGTATCACCGAAGTGGAAACGAAAGATAAACTTCAAAGTTGAATATACACCGTACCTCTGTCGGTCTAACGTCATACGCTAAAAGACGCTCTTGCAGCAGGCGATACTTGTGGTACCTGGCATTTCCTGAAATACATTACGTCATGGATATGACGTCCAATTTCGTATTTCGTACTTCGTTTTTCGTCAGATTTGCGAAAACTCCCTAATGCAGAAATGACCGAAGAGTCAATGCATGCAGCGCAACTGTCGCCGGGCTACATGTACTTAACTACAATGTAGTAGTGTGACCTCTCGCCGGGATTTTCGTACACACGGGTTTGACACGGGTATTTTCAACAGGTGTAACCTTAGCTTATGTATGCTACAGGATTCATTCATGGTGAATGGGCTGTTCGGGTCTACCCTCGTCACATTCCTACATTTTAAAAATCGGATGGGTACAAAAATTGCCCCTCCCCAAAATAATCGCAATTCAAAACAACGCAAGCTGTGATGGTAACATTTCTGACATTCAATGATATACTGTACTTACTCGGTTATAACGACAGTTCATTAAATATTTGCAGATCAGCGGACCGCCTTTTTCATCATGTGACTCTGATCGTACTCACGTGGTGTCTAATAAGCAATGGCAGGGCCGTAGCCAGCTTTTTTCGCTGGGGGGGGGGGACATTTTAAGCAGATGAGCTCAACAGACGTTGGCTTCGCCTTCGGCGCCAAAGGGGGGCGGTTTTGCGGGGGGGGGGCTCCCCCAGAAAAGTAGTTTTGATATGACTCAAGAAACTGAGAAACATGATGGGTTTTACTTGATTCGTCCGTATGCCACCTTCGCGAAATATAAAAAAGATTATCAAAAATGTGTCCATGAGATTTCATAACATTTGATAATGTCTACGATTCAACAGAGTGTCAAATTCTCCAAAAGTACACTGACAGTAAGCCCCTATTGTCGATCAAAATCGGTTCTCGAATCTTTCTCTTACGACTCAATTCATAGCAACTTGTCTCTGTTTTTTACATCGAATGTTTCACAAAACACACGAAGCAGGTTGTTCTGGTTCGACAACACGAGTTTTGAAACCCGCTGGCAACAAGAATATTAATCGGTTATTAATATTCAGCGAACTGCTTTCCAAATGGGACCCCATATCACATTCGCAAAGTGTCATTACTATCGCGTTGCAAATCCACTGCCGTAAATCGTTCATGCCGATGCAACATTCCAAAGCACTCATTGTCGTAAAAATACCACGGAATATTTAACGACACACGGGATTTGTTGCCTATTATGAGTTTCGCGATATTGAAGTGTCGAAAAGATGTCTTCCCTCCCGATCGAATTGCACAGTGAAAAATCTTGTGATTGTAGTGGCTCAATCTCGTTCCCAGAGTTCAACAAAGGTGAGGTTTCGCAAACCTGACGAAACACGAAGTGCGAAATACGAAATTGGCCTTCATTTCCATGACGTAATGTATTTCTGGAGATGGTTGATACCACAAATATCGCCTTCTGCAAGAGCGTCTTTTAGCGCATGACGTTAGATCGATAGAGTTAAGGCTTGTGTTAAACTTCGAAATTTATCTTTCGTTTCCACTTTATAGATACGAAGTGGAAATTTAAAAATTCAAGATGTACCACAACTCTCTCGGTCTTAGATGATATGCTAAAAGACGCACTGGCAGCAGGGACATTTGTGGTACCAACCATCTCCAGAAATACATTAGATCCTGGAAATGAAATTGAATTTCGTATTTCGTACTTTGTGTTTCGTCATATTTGCGAAACCTCACTATTGGCACACATTCAACACTAGCCGAGGAACGATGGTGGCGACCTCTTCAGATTGGTAGTGGATAAACGATAAACGTAAACGTTAACGACAACGTTATTTTTGTACCGAAAATGCAATATGAAATCTGGTTATGTGTAGTACGAAAATTACCGTTGTGGTCCAGTTTACGTTTATCGTTTGATTTCTAAACCTCCCTAATGATAAAAACCAAACTGATATCGTCATGTGCTCAATCCTGATGCCCCCCATCTCATTCCATCACGATGCATACCGATGTTGTACATGTATCAAGTACAGTTTACCCTCGGGCTGGACTCAAGCATGCGACGCCATTCACCCTCGCGGCGAAGCTCGGTGGCTGCCGAAGGCATTCTCGCTTAGGTGAAAGATGAAGGGTTGCTGTCGCCATCAGGAAACCCTTGTGTCCGGAAAAAATTCTACAAAAACCTACAGCTCTTTAGCGTTCCTGAAAATGGCCATTTCTATAGACTGAGGCACTCAGTCTCTGTAATACGCGTGCGCGAACTGCGCAGCATTACAGAGACTGAGACCAACCTCACAATTTTTGTTACGAGACTACCGAAATCCTGGTATCGACGCTGATTGGTCGATTTTGAATTCAGATGTTACAGTCATGCTGATTGGCCATATTATCTTGATCGATTGTGTCACATGATTGCAAACTGGCGGCGCTCAATAGTAATATCACGTGACTGACGCCAGCCGTGCGCAAAGCAGCATCACATAAGTTTTAGACGTTGTGGCCAGAGCTTTGTGTCTGGCTGCGCGAGACTACCATTTCAACTGCTCAGCTTGCTTGATATTCATCAAACACGACTTGAGGCAAATTTGATGCATTAAAATGTCACCGAAAAATAACATTTAAGATTCCAGACGAATCGCTAAATTTCTAATTGAATTGTCTCATTTCCTACAGGGCTTTGATCACTTTTTCATTACGACTAATGATAATGGAAATTTAAATTGTCATTAGGAAAAAGTGTGATCACCTGGTTATGACATTACCGCTGTGCGCCTTCTCTTGTCGAGCTCTTCCACACCTACTGTTCATTCCACATCCCAGTGGCGCGAGGTTTATGGCCGATATCTCCGCAACTGCTGGGTTAAATTTGACATACCATACATCAATTGACTTGTCTTTCTTGTCGGTATCTTTCTGCTATCTTCATTTTTCGCGTAAGGTCGACATAACGGATCCCTTTCTCAAAACCCATTTCATTGCAGCCAGAACCGAAGCCTTCTAGCCCTAGCGGCGGCTTCCGGAACCAAAATGAATCCTGATGCCCCCCGTTCATTCCATCACGATGCATATCGACGTTGTACATGTATCAAGTACAGTTTACCCCCCGGCTGGACTCAAGCATGCGACGCCATTCACCCTCGCGGCGAACCTCGGTGTCTCCCGACGGCATTCTCGCTTAGGTAAAACATGAAGGGTTGCTGCCGCCATCAGGAAACCCTTGTGTTCGGAAAAAACTATACAAAAATCTACAGCTCTTTAGCGTTCCTGAAAATGGCCATTTCTATAGACTGAGGCACTCAGTCTCTGTAATACGCGTGCGCGAACTGCACAGCATTAAAGAGACTGAGACCAACCTCACAATTTTTGTTAAGAGACTACCGAAATCCTGGTATCGACGCTGATTGGTCGATTTTGAATTCAGATGTTACAGTCATGCTGATTGGCCATATTATCTTGATCGATTGTGTCACATGATTGCAAACTGGCGGCGCTCTATAGTAATATCACGTGACTGACGCCAGCCGTGCGCAAAGCAGCATCACATAAGTTTTAGACGTTGTGGCCAGAGCTTTGTGTATGGCTGCGCGAGACTACCATTTCAACTGCTCAGCTTGCTTGATATTCATCAAACACGACTTGAGGCAAATTTGATGCATTAAAATGTCACCGAAAAATAACATTTAAGATTCCAGACGAATCGCTAAATTTTCTAATTGAATTGTCTCATTTCCTACAGGGCTTTGATCACTTTTTCATTACGACTAATGATAATGGAAATTTAAATTGTCATTAGGAAGAAGTGTGATCACCTGGTTATGACATTACCGCTGTGCGCCATCTCTTGTCGAGCTCTTCCACGCCTACTGTTCATTCCACATCCCAGTGGCGCGAGGTTTATGGCCGATATCTCCGCAACAACGGCTGGGTCAAATTTGGCATACCATACATCTATTGACTTGTCTTTCTTGTCGGTATCTTTCTGCTATCTTCATTTTTCGCGTAAGGTCGACATAACGGATCCCTTTCTCAAAACCCATTTCATTTCGCCATGGTGTTCAGTGCTGTTTTGCACGTGCGCGATGCATTGCGTCATTTCAAAATGGCCGCCATTTCGGCCGTAAACACAAACAGTGACTGGTGAAAGAACTTTTTTCTGTAACGTTTTTAGGGAAAATGACAGCCATGATGCCTGTAGCGGCAAAAAGACAAATCGGTTGATGTATGGTATGTCAAATTTGACCCAGCAGTTCCGGAGATATCGCCCATATACCTCGCGCCACTGGGATGTGGAATGAACAGTAGTACCTGATCCTACCAACTTGCACGCTGCAGTCGTGGCTTGTTTGGTAGGACCAGTATTGGCCGCCATTTTTGAAGGGAATTCTGCCAGTGACGTCACTTGGAAATTTTATGTAAATTATGTATTTTTTTTTCAATTCTCAATACGACTGACGTACCGGAATGCAGTTGAAGGTAACCTCCAACGTTAACGTTTATCGTTTGACTTCTAAATCTCCCTAATAAACAAGCCTCGCAATCAAAATAGGCCTACATATATCATATTACAATATATCGAATGGGCAAAGAAAACTGACTATAACTTCTACATTCCATTGTGGGCCAATGATTTATGTACCTAAAATATGGTTAATGTGATGGTTAATGTGTAGTATGAAAAATAACGTTGTCGTAATGTTTACGTTTATTGTTTGATTTCTAAACCTCCCTATTATGTGATAACTGTCCCGCTAATTCATATTGCCCAGGCCCCATATTCATAAACGTACTTAAGTCAAAGTAAGGCACCCATGTAGCATCTTAAGTTAAGCAACTTACTTAAGTGGGATTCTATACGCTACTTAAACTTAGTGACTTGCTCAACTATACCCCTATATTTGAGACTCCTCTGGGGCTGTCTTAACTTTAAGTGGATTGGACAAGTTGCAAAGAAATATTCATTTAATCGGAAAAATCGAGCAATAATAGTGAGGTTTCGTAAATCTGACGAAATGCCATACGAAATTGGGCTTCATATCCATGGCGTAATGTATTCAGGAGATGGTTGGTACCAGAAATATCGCCTGCTGCAGGAGCGTCTTTTAATTAGACCGATAGAGTTGCGATGTAAATTAAACTGTGAAATTTCATTTCCACTTCGTGGCTAAGAAGTGGAAATATAAAAATTCAAGATGCACCATAGGTCTTACGTGATATGCTAAAAGACGCGCTGGCACCCATTTGAAATTTACAATAACCTGTAATCATATCAGCGCTAACAGATGAGANATCTTCATTTTTCGCGTAAGGTCGACATAACGGATCCCTTTCTCAAAACCCATTTCATTTCGCCATGGTGTTCAGTGCTGTTTTGCACGTGCGCGATGCATTGCGTCATTTCAAAATGGCCGCCATTTCGGCCGTAAACACAAACAGTGACTGGTGAAAGAACTTTTTTCTGTAAAGTTTTTAGGGAAAATGACAGCCATGATGCCTGTAGCGGCAAAAAGACAAATCGGTTGATGTATGGTATGTCAAATTTGACCCAGCAGTTCCGGAGATATCGGCCATATACCTCGCGCCACTGGGATGTGGAATGAACAGTAGTACCTGATCCTACCAACTTGCTCGCTGCAGTCGTGGCTTGTTTGGTAGGACCAGTATTGGCCGCCATTTTTGAAGGGAATTCTGCCAGTGACGTCACTTGGAAATTTTATGTAAATTATGTATTTTTTTTTTCAATTCTCAATACGACTGACGTACCGGAATGCAGTTGAAGGTAACCTCCAACGTTAACGTTTATCGTTTGACTTCTAAATCTCCCTAATAAACAAGCCTCGCAATCAAAATAGGCCTACATATATCATATTACAATATATCGAATGGGCAAAGAAAACTGACTATAACTTCTACATTCCATTGTGGGCCAATGATTTATGTACCTAAAATATGGTTAATGTGTAGTATGAAAAATAACGTTGTCGTAAAGTTTACGTTTATCGTTTGATTTCTAAACCTCCCTATTATGTGATAACTGTCCCGCTGATTCATATTGCCCAGGACACCATGAACAGCGGTAAGTCCTTCATATTCAATGGGAGTATACACTCATTCCATTGGCAACGTAGGAATGGGGGATTTGTTGTGCAAACAGTTACCAAGTTTATCATGATAAAACGACAACGTATTTGTCGTACAAATACGCCAACCATTTGTTTTTATTGTGAACAATTAGGCCCGGATTTAGAGGGGGCACATGGGGCACGTGCCCCCCGTATTTTTTGAGGGACAATGATTTTTTTACTGCATTTTTTTGAAGAATCGTCTGGTATTTGTATTTCATGTCCAGGATGCTGGGAAATCGCATCTCAGAGCTTTGATTGTTTTAATTTTCCCGGGGGAGCCCCCCCGGACCCCCTTCGTGTGTCCGCACCTCTGGTATGCGCCAACTGAGGGCTTCGCCCTCAGGGTTGTGCCCCCGTATTTCTGAAACCTGGATCCGGCCCTGATTCTGGTTAAAAAAACGCTCAGCACCCAAGGTGTTAAAGGCAGACTCCACTCATTGTAAACTTTTGGATTTTTTTCGATCCATGGAGACTGTTGTGATGTCATAGTTGTGATGTCATAGTGTCAATAGGCTGACGACCTTTGTAGTGAATGAGTTAATACTGTCACCGCCGGCCTAGGCCTATTGGTTGATGCATTGAGGCTGAGCATATATGACATCACATGTACTGTGCAATGGTCACCTTGGGATGCAATTAAAATACTTAAAATGATGAGTTTGCTGATTTGAAAAAAATGACCTGTTGCAGCTCAATGAATATGAATGTATTAACGATATTTCAAAAATTTAAAACTTTACACAATGGAGTCTCCCTTTAATAAAAATAAAAAAGAATAAAAAGAATAAAAAATATTTGATGAAGACTACAAAACTCTCGAGCTCAACCGTTCAACAAGGAAACGAATAAAAACTAAAATATTTTGAAAACATCGAATCTCGGGCCCTGTCAACGTGAAACCATTACAGAATGCAAATGCAACTCACCTCTCAGTGAACCACAAACAATCTGATCGTAATTCAAACTTGTCACGGAAACAACCGAACTGAGCACGGAAGTAAACGACACAACCGGAAGTGTTGACTAGTCTTCTATCATTTATGCTTGTCTAACGGAAGCCATTATTCAATTACGCCAATCCGCGGTGGTTATTCCGTCAAGCAAGCCGAACGTAATGTTGACGTTGTTGGACCATTTGATGTATTATATAAAGACACTGACATGATTGTAGATGGGCACTAAATGGGAATATCAGTAAGCCGTTACTGATTTCGTGTCAGTAATCTACGAATAATTAAGCGAGGCGTAATGTCAGAGGATGACCACGTGGTTTGGTTTGTTGACCTTGACCTGCTCTGATTCCAGACGATATATAAAGTACGTTTAAATCATCTGGACCCCGATGGGGGTACATGTATGTCAGTGAAACCCCTAGTAACCGGACAACAATGAATTTAGGGTTTACTCTAAACGGTCCAACGCACATTGTTTTCTAACCAGCCGAGCCTTGGTTCGAAATAGAACATGCGACTAGGCCTTGATTAGAAATTGAACACAGGCACAGGCATGGGATTGACTGGAAGTGTCCTGTCAATAAAACGCATGTCAATAGCCAGACTTCACCAACAATACCAAGGTCTGCCTGACAACCAAAGGGTCCTCCTATCGGGGTCCAGATGATTTAAACGTTCTTTAGTGTTTTTCGGCCAGCTAAAAGGAAGCAACTGGATGTAACCTTCAAAATGTCCAAAACGCAAGTGCACACGACTGGTCCGTGATAACATCGATCAAATTTGCAAACTGGCGCTAAAATATTCTTGCCTTTCCAATCGAAAGAAGTACATGTATGAGTGTACGCTGTACATTTTATACACGTATCTTAGCCAATCAGAAATTGTGTTACGGCGGCGTCGGTTAAACCTATGATGATGGCTTGATTGGATCACTCGTCTAACAGCGCCGTCTATTGTTGATCCATCACTTTTGGCGTCAATCATGCCAGTGTTCAGTGGGCAAGTCCACGGTCTCGGACGTGACATTCTTTCACTTATTCAGTGCTGTTTCTGCAAATTTTGGAACCACAGAAAGATGCAATACCCTGCATCATGCCAGGCTCTTGTCCTTCTATGCCCCTGGTATGAAGTAAGTTCGTTGTGATTCATAATTAGTGCACTGTTTGCTAATTAGTTGCGTCACGGACGTGACATGTCTGACGTCACGTCCGAACTTAATTCATACCAGGGTCATAGAAGGACACGAGCCTGACATGATGCAGGGTACTTAATGGTCCTTTGGTGCCATGGGTTGCAGAGACCACACTGGACAAGTAAAAAAATATCACGAATTTGACCGTGGACTTGTCCATCTATGGCCAACTACTAGGGACGAGTGTAGCCGCCATGATCATCCACTCTTTCATTCATAGAATCACCCGTTTTAGCTATCATCAGGAACATAATGACTTTCGCTTGGTTATCCCAGAAAACGTATTACAGAAAGGTCTCTGGTCAATCTCATAATCTTCTTGCAATATGGCGAGTCCCTCATCACGATGCATTGGCGGTCATATAGTCGTTGGGTCTTAATTAATCTAATTACGTTCAAGAGATGATTGACATATCATGAACAAGGACATCAGTGTGCTCAAGACCATTTATAGCTAACCGACCAGTCACGTCGTCACGTAGTGATCTACGTGTTCGTGTATAATCTATTATCTTATTCTTGGTCAGCATGTGTTCAGAAACGATGTAACATCTGTAATTATTCCCCGTCTTTCAGTGTTCCCCTTCAATAGACTGATGGAATTACCTGCGAGTTGATATTTTGCCTCTTCCTGGCTTGTGGAATTTGTATGCACAGGAGCTGTGCATTGTGTAATGCATCGATATTTTTAAAGTCGCACTGTATTGAATTCAGAAAGTGCTTACGTCCTCCGACGTTAGTGTAGTGTAAAATGTACTATGCTCTATGTGGATACATTAGAGCTCTGCCTGCTGTTTTGTCAATGCTGTGCTCTAAACTAAGCATTGATTGTTTGAAATACGTATCATGCAATCATTTTGGGGACCTTCACGAGGCTATGAGACCTCTACCTGCAGCAGTCCCCTAACACTTTAAAAATACCGTAAAATCCAATACTGTGAGGCTTAACAGTTCATTGCAGACCATAAGTCTACTATCCGATTCCATAAATTTACAGAAAGTACCGGTGCAGCAGTCATTGCCAGTAGTCATTTTAAATTAACAGTAAAAGAATTTGCAGAAAAAATAACCAATTCGGTATGGCAACTTCTGTAAATTGACATTGCGCTGTTTTACCCTGATTACAGCAGATCTGTAGAACTACTTTACTGCTGTAATCAAACAAAGCTTACCATAAATTTACAATGACTACCGGCAATGACTGCTGCCGGTACTTTCTGTAAAAAAAACAGTAGAAAATTTTAACAGTGTATTACTCATCCGGTTTACCCCTGTGAAGAATTTTTTCGCTCCACAATCACCAATAAGTTGAAGGTACGACAAATATTCACAGAAACATATTCTGTGAATTGACTTCTGTAAATTGACAGTTGTGCTGTTTTACACTGATTACAGCAGATCTGTACTTTACTGCTGTAATTAAACAAAGCTTACCATAAATTTACAATGACTACCGGCGATGACTGCTGCCGGTACTTTCTGTAAAAAAAATAGTAGAAATTTTTAACAGTGTATTACCCATCCGGTTTACCCCTGTGAAGAATTTTTTCGCTCCACAATCACCAATAAGTTGAAGGTACGACAAATATTCACAGAAACATACATTCTGCTTTCAATCATCACGAAAAAAAATCACGTCGCTTTTTTCATCGCAAACAAGTTGGTTTTCCTCCTCGCTTGTCAATTCTATTCAGGTCTAACGCTTTCGTGACATCTCTAACGCAGCCAATATTGAAATCGGAAAATAGCACAATTATTCACACTTCCAGAAGTAAAGTGTTTCGGTTTGCGTGACAGTCGCATTTATCAACAACAAAAAAAAGTGCTGAAAAAATGGGTTGCTGGTCTTGGGATTCGTATCGCGGCATGAACACATCTACATGTACGCAAAAATGCAAGCAATTTTCAAAATTGTATTGGAAGTCTGGGTGTGTTTCAAAATTGGTCACCCAAGAAAATGGGGCAAAATGTAACTTTGAAATGATCACAAAGATTTGTGCCATTGATTTTCCAAAAATCAAATGTAGTATTTGATAATATAGACCTTTAACTATTAGTTTCTCCATCTGGGATGTACAGTGTACACTCATTTGAAGGAGGGTATCAAAAAATATTAAGCTTACCAGCAAAATCTATCGTTCCGTCCGACACCAAAACTACTTTCTGCTGTCAGACTTTAAAGGGTTCGTACATGTAGATCAATTAGTTTGCAGTGCCATAATTTAGAGCTCCATGATACCTAGATCTACATGTAACATGAATATTGTAGAGTTTCAAGAAACAGCCTTTCACCAGAAGACGAAAGTACATGTATGGTGAAAATTTTCTGGTGTCTGACGGAACACTTTTTGAAACACACCCGTCTCTCTGTCTTGAATTTTACGGGACTTTCAAAGTGTTAGGAGAGTGCATTTGGGGTCTCGTAGCCTCGTGAAGGTCCCTGCAATGCTTTCCTGATACGTACAGTGGTGTGAATTAATATTCGAACAGAGGGAATTCAGCAAAATTTGTCACTTCGGTATTCCAATATCTATATCAAAAATATTTGAAGTCAGTCCTAGATATGCACTCCTCTAGTCTGATATGTTTTCGCTGAATTCAGATGCTGGATATCACGAAAGTGCTGAAAATATCGAAATTTGACATATTGGAAAATATCAAAGACATCAAACTTGAATCACAGGTGTATGAATATCAACTTCTGTTTCCAAACGCTGTCAGGTAATACCCCCATTCAACATGTTGTTGCAAGGGGAAAAAATTCCACAAAATATCCAGACAAAATGGAGATAACAGCAAATCTCAAGAAATGTCAAATTTCGATATTTTCACCATTCTNAAAATGGGGCAAAATTTAACTTTGAAATGATCACAAAGATTTGTGCCATTGATTTTCCAAAAATCAAATGTAGTATTTGATAATATAGACCTTTAACTATTAGTTTCTCCATCTGGGATGTACAGTGTACACTCATTTGAAGGAGGGTATCAAAAAATATTGAGCTTACCAGCAAAATCTATCGTTCCGTCCGACACCAAAACTACTTTCTGCTGTCAGACTTTAAAGGGTTCATAGATCAATTAGTTTGCAGTGCCATAATTTAGAGTTCCATGATACCTCGATCTACATGTAACATGAATATTGTAGAGTTTCAAGAAACCGCCTTTCACCAGAAGACGAAAGTACACGTATGGTGAAAATTTTCTGGTGTCTGACGGAACACTTTTTGAAACACACCCGTCTCTCTGTCTTGAATTTTACGGGACTTTCAAAGTGTTAGGAGAGTGCAATAGAGGTCTCATAGCCTCGTGAACGTCCCTGCAATGCTCTCCTGAACATATTTCAAAGAATCAAGGCCTAGTTTTCAGCACACATCGAAAAAACTGCAGGAAGATCTCTTAATGTATTCAGATAGAGCACTACATTTTACACTACATTTACGTCGGATGACGTACATGTACATGTAACGACTTTCAGAATTCAATACAGTGTGGCTTTAAATATGATAGCATTTCTGAAAATGGGGTGCATATTTTGGAGGACATCCTGTATACAGAGATATGCAGTGAGCCACTGGTGAAATGAGGGAGTAAAAAAAAGCTTTCGTTCATGAAACGGCTGCTGTTTTACCAGCGTTTTCCTGTACTCCGTTAAGTCTCACCGTAATCTACTCATTCTAGTCCAACGGGTTTCGTTCTTGTATTACCATACCCCAGAGTTCCTTTTGCTAATGACGGCTCTCTTTGATTCTTTAAGCGAGTGATATCACTTCACTTCAAAGCTCAGTAACGGAGAAGCAATCTCAATATATCACCCGCTGGTGTCAATTTTTCTGCACCCAGTGTGCGCCATTCTTTCACCGTCGTAAGTATGGCATTGTGACACAAAAGCCCGCAAACATGGCAAAAGAGAGCTTTTACTTTGCATAGGTCTGCGTCAGCTGGGACAGAACGTATTGCCGTTTTTCAGGGGAAAGATTGCCTTACACGACGTGTCAGGTAATAAGTCAATAAATCGCAGGAAAAATTTGGTGTGCACGACTCGAATCTTGTTAGCTCACCTGTGAGCTATAGTCGTCACGGGTGTCCATCGTCGTCATCCCTGTTGCCAGGACACGTTTCGTAACCGCTGTGCCTATTGGCACCGAACTTGGTACATATGTGCCCAAGGTCAGATGACCTCAGACACCAAGTTTCGGTCTAATTTGATTCCTGGCTTGGCCACCAGGGGGGCTAAGCCAAAAACATTTAAAAGTGCTATACCGCCTTACCGTTGATCGGATCCTCAACAAATTTTTATCGTACATGTAGGTAGGTACATGTACATCTGATGGGGATATACGACATACCACACGGGTTTTTTATTTGACCTGATTTTCAAGGTCCCACAGGACAAAGTTCAAAATTTTGCCGGTAGGTGGCACGTTTCGTGGCGGCAGGGGCTATTGACCTGAAACTTGGTACATATACACGTATTCCCAGATGACCAATGACGCCAAGTTTCTGCCAAATTCGATTTTTGTCTTGGCCACTAGGTGGCAAAAACCGAAAACACAATTGTCATCCATTCTGGTACATTCGCCCACACGTGAGCCCATGGTCCATGGACCATTTCATTTAATAAGAACTTTGTTTCGGTCAGTACACTCTTCATATCCATGTATTACATGTATAATATTATAGATGCATAACGTTTGGCCATGTACTCGCGGAAGAATCGCTGTACTGGTCGTGATCTAACATTGGCAGTCTTGGTACTTAACGATGGTTGGCCAACTAGATCCAATAACGAAATCGCATCTGGAGTCGAAAAGTCACAAACAGTTCAAAGGGGTTTTCCCTAGTGATAGCATTAGGAACTAATTGGTATTGATTTATCCAATCGGATTGGCCGTCTTACTGGACGTGATTGCTGAACGCCAGACTAATTGATTTCCCCTTCTGCCGTCGATATAAAGTACTTGTCTTTTTCTCGATATCAAATAGGGAGATTCGCACGAATGTTGTGTTCGGCATCTCGCCCTGAGTGGTGCTTGTGTTGTGATGTGTGTTCCACGTTCGTTATTGCCCCCCTGCGTTCTTTCCAGTGTAAAAACTAAGTTTGTCCGCAATAAGTCTACGGGGCTCCAGAGCTGAATTTCCGATATTCGTAAAAGGTAGCAAATGCTTTTGCTTTACATCCGAAAGATATTGCCCGGCGGGCACTAGTTGTTTTTGTTTTGATAAGCGCACAGCGCCGATTGTTAATCAACGGTGACACTACGCTATGACACAGGCCCCTGGAGAGCTATCAGTGAGTTTAGAACACGTACCCAACCAAACGTATCTAAAAAAACACAACACGTATCTGAAACACACCCCGAGCTCACGAATTCGTGAATTCGTGAGCTCGGGGTGTGTTTTTTACTAGTGTTACTAATGTTTTTTTTTGGTGAGATACGTGTTCTAAACTCACTGATAGCTCTCCAGGGGCCTGTGCCATGGCGTAGTGTCACCGGTGATTAAGAGACGGCACTGTGCACTAATGCTAAAAGGGTAAATGTCGTCCTGGGTATATACAAAGATTACCCAGGATCTCAATCTTCACTAAAACACTACCCTGGGTGTAGTTTCGGTAGCCGAACATCACCCAGCATCGTAGTATGACACCTGGGTTCAAGGATTTGTCTCGCCCGTGGTCACGTGAGCGCCAGAAGAATGCCATGAACAGCTACACTCAACAAGTACCGCGGCGCGAGACCGCGAGATTCCACGGGATTTCTAAATAGGACTCGTTCCTAGGCACTGATTGCGGATGCTGGGTGATGTTCGGCTACCGAAACTACACCCAGGGTATTGTTTTAGTGAAGATTGAGATCCTGGGTAATCTTTGTATATACCCAGGACGACATTTACCCGTTCAGCTGCACTAATCAAAACAAAAACAATAAGTGTCCGCCGGGCAATATCTTTCGGATGTCTCCCTTTAAGGTCGGTTTGACAAGCTCGCTCAGTGTCACTTTGGTCTTGTTCCGCTTCTGTCCTCAAATACAAAAATTAAATGGATGAGACATACATGAACAAATCCATGAAACATCCGTTACTTACCGGTAATCGAATTTTCTTGGTTCGTGTGTTTGTCATTTTTACCCCATTTACTCCCATTGATGTTCGTCAATATAACCTTTTCACGGCCAGTCGCCAATTCATTGAAAACAGAGAAATACTTAGTATACCGCACATGATTTTGTAAATTTACAGAAACCTTGTCCTATTGGTGTTCATTGGAAAGGTGACAACAGTAAGAAGAGGTTGAGGTTGGCTCATGTTGGAAACATAAGTACTCAGTGAGAAATTTGAGAGCTGAGAGTTAAAGTTGTTTTCACTGAAGACAAAAGAGAGGTTTAGAAATCAAACGATAAACGTAAACGTTACCGACAACTTTATTTTTGTACCGAAAATGCAATATAAAATCTGGTTAATGTGTAGTATGAAAAATAACGTTGTCCTAAACTTTACGTTTATCGTTTGATTTCTAAACCTCCCTTTTGAGAAATCGCTCCGTTAACGATAACACTATCGTTAACGTTATCTTTTACATTGCAAATGTATGCGTCAGAAATTGCGTTAGCGTTAGTGTTATCGTTAACGGAACGATTTTTAAACTCTCGAATCTTTTCGTCCTTATAGAATTGCAAATTTGACATTGATAATGCACTTCCCCTGTGAAATAGTTAATTGTTCAATACACCAATTTCACAACTCACAGCGCCCCTAGTAGCAGTATGTAATTCCTAGGAGCGAGATTAATTTTCAAGCTCACCACCAGGAGTGAGGTGAATGTTTCCTAGATCGAGGTTACCTCACTCCTGGTGGTGAGGTTAAAAACTAACCTCGCACAGTAGGAATTACACAGGAAATGGCTGGCCAAAGTAGGGGCGTTGTGATCGCTTTGAGTTGTGAAATCGGTGTATTGTCAGGCAGCTTGCTTTTCCGTCAAGTTGGAAGCCGATTCAAAATGAGGGAATTGATTACCATACAATTTGCTATAACACAGACACAATTTCCGTTATAAAAAGATACGAATCATTCTCATTCTTAGAAACTGATAACGCGTTCCATACTCTTGTTATTCCGGCGCAGTATCGAACGATCTGACAACAACGCCATGGATGGCGTTCGCGGACATTTCAGAAACGGTGCCCGCTTATTTATCACGAACAGCGATAACAATGACATATCGACAGAATCGTCCTATTTTGACAGGAACGCATCTGATTGAGCAGCCGCGATCGTTTGACGTGTGTGTAGAATGTCATGTCGTCGGAGATGCATCAGATATTTGACATTGTTATTCGGTCGAAACGGGCAAGGCCGTTTACCGGCATGGCTTACCGTATGCAGATTTGTAATGAACGCACAGAGAATACATGCTCGTTTTATGGATGATGACATATACAAGTACATGTATACGTTAATGTGAGGCATGTAAGGTAGTCAATATAATTGCCCTATGGATTTTATTTGCGCTCCAACTTCCAATATGGCCACCTGGAGGCCATCTTGGACTTTGTATTCTGCTCTATAACTTGTGAACGGCTTGATCAATCATCTTCACATATTACAAGCATAGAGATATGTATTTTGCATAGTGATATGGGTCAGATGGTGCAGCCTTTCGATTTTGGTTGCGTTCCAATATGGCCGCCAGGTCGCCATCTTGGACTGTTTTCTGCTCCACAACTTGAGAACTTCTTCGTCAATCAGCGTCATACGTTCGTCAGCTCAGCGCATCGATGGGCGATTTGTTTCACATAAAATCCAGGCGAGGCCCAGATAGCCCTTCTGATACAACTTACGCCGACACTTTGGGTATGATTACATGTACAGTACACAAGAAGCCTAGTGTAAGATAGTTCGCAATATTCCTGCTTCTACAAAATACCAACTAAAGTTTTTTCTGCCTCCTTTAAGGGTCATCCTATACTTTATTTTCACATAATATCCAGGCACGGCTCTGATGGCACTCAAGAAACAACTCGTGCAAACATTTTGTGTGTGTGATAACACGACACAAAGTACATGTTGTGTAACTTAGAGAGTTAGCAATATTGCTGCTCAGAAAATACTATCTGCTATGTTTCAGCCATCTTTAAAGCTGACGTGAACGAACAAACAGCCCCCATGCGACGAGCAAGAGAATTGCAAACGCCCTGCAAACACTTCAAACGAAGGCTCAGAACATGATTGACCCCGCGACGCCAGGAGGGCGCCACCTTATTTGTCTTCTGGCAACAGAGCTGTCAACATCTCCGGAAACCTCTTACACTACTCAAGTAGAAAAAAAATTGCAGACATTTAGACGGGATTCGAACCGTCGGCCTTCTGATTTGTAATCCACCACTCTATCCACTCGGCCAACGAGCCAGCTGACAGGGGCGTGATTTATGTTTGTCATAGATATAGGCCTTCGACTTACGTAATAATACTACGAATAAGAGAAAACATGCGAAGTCTTTCACCAAGTTCGGTGGCCGAATGGGGGAGACGGTGGAACAGAGATAACAAGGCGCGGGTTCGATTCCCAGCTAGGTCAAAATTTTTTCTTTCAAAAAAATGTTCAGAAGGAGCTCACCAGAGGATGTTGACACCTCGAAAGCTCGAAGACAAATAAGGTGGCGCCCTCCTGGCGTCCTGGGGTCAATCATGTTCTGAGCCTTCGTTTGAGGTGTTTGCAGGGCGTTTGTAATTCTCTTGCTCGTCGCATGGAGGCTTTTTGTTCGTTCACGTCAGCTTTAAGGGCCTCCCTTTACTTTATTTTCATACGACATCTCTGATGGTACTCTTGAAAACAACTTATGCAGACACTGTGTGTGTGTGTGACGACATGTACATGTACATGTTGTCCAAAATAGTTAACATTATTGCTGCTTAGAAAATAATGTCTGCTATTTTTCAGCCGTCTTTAAGGGTCACCCTGCGGCCTTTACTTTCACACCACTGATGGTACTCCTGAAAACAACTCATGCCGACAGTTTGTGTGACAAGTACATGTTGTGTAAAAATGGCAGCATATTGCCGCTTCTACAAAAACGCCATGTGCAATTTTTCGCCTTTCTGTAAGGGCTACCTGGCCTTTTTCAAAAATACACTTTTAGCATATCATGTACACCAAGAGAGTTAAAGTGCATCTTGAATTTTCAAAACGAAGTGGAAACGGAAGAGAAACTTCTAAGTTTAACATACACCGTAACTCTACCGTTCTAACGTCATACGCTAGAAGCAGCAGGTGATAAATGTATTTGTGGTACCAACCATCTCCTGAAATACATTACGTCATAGAAATGAAGTCCAGTTTCGTATTTTGTACTTCGTGTTTCGTCAGATTTGCGAAACCTCATTAACATTCAGGCCGTGCCCAGGTGGCACTCCTGACTACAGCCATAAAGGAATCAACCATAAAGGTTCAACTTACAAATTTAGCATTTTATAAATGTGGACAATATCCCTTTAAACTTCAACTGATTTGCATTCTGACTTTTACATATGATAGGCAAGACCCTTCTGCACGTTCACTGCAAATTGAATTCCGACTAGTTGATCTTATGATACAAAAGGACTGAATTACTGAGAACCCCACGAACGATGTGAGCGCAGGGTCATCTGTGTACATTTGAATAGGCTGACGTACATTTGTACATGGAGCACTAATTATGCTGAAAATAGCTCTGTTATCCTCAGAAATGGAATTCAAAGCATCAAGTTGACAGGTTCATGTACCTCTTCACCACAAAAAATGTTGAAACTCGTGCCATTACGTAAAGCCGAAATTCATGCAGTGAGAGACTTCTGGTGGCAACACATGAAGTGTATCCCACAGTATAAAGTTCATCGTTCGCAGTTAAACCTTTACGGTTGATTCCTTTATGGTACAGCTTATGCCCACACTCACTAACCTTTTACCCCTACAAAGACCAATCGGAGAATCTAAAAGCAACCGATTCGATCTCGCCGACTAAATCATACCGCACACAAGCAGTCAAGAAGTATTTATCTCAAATGGTATTAGCCGTCAAAATATTGAACGAGGATCGCAAGATAAAAGGGAGATAGAAATTGGTTTTACGGACACTGAAATCGAATTCAGATTTTATTCGATTACCAAGTAACAATGACGATGCCTTACCCTCAGAAAGCATGCAGCCTCTAATATTGTGAAGTCTTCTCTGAAGCCGTTCAAGTGCTTTTAACCAACTAGGAGCCNGGGGGGGGGGAGCAGGGGGTGCGCACCCCCCCCTTCCGGGTCAGAGTGCCCTTTTTCGGCATAGGGTGCCTTTTTCGGCAGAGTGCCTTCTTCGGCACAGAGCCGAAAAAGGCATTTCATGCCGGGAAATAGCGTTATGAGCACTCTTATTTTCTAAAATTTTCGCGGGGAAGGCCCCCGGACCCCCGCCGACATTTCGCCTCCAGGGTGCCTCTTTCGGCAGAGTATTTTTTTCCGGCACAGGGCCGAAAAAGGCATTTCCATGCCGGGAAATGGCGTTAAAACACTCTTAGTTTCTAAAATTTTCCCGGGGGACGCCCGCGGACCTCCCGCCGATATTTGATCCTCTAGGGTAGCCTTCCTCTTTTGGCAGAGAGTGCCTCCTTCGGCACAAAGCCGAAAAAAGGCATTTCCGTGCCGGGAAATGGCGTTAAAGCACTCTTAGTTTCTAAAATTTTCCCGGGGGAGGCCCCCGGACCCCCCGCCGATATTTAGCCTCCCGCCTGCGGCGCTCGCTGTTAGGGACTAGGATACGGCCCGGCATTTTATCAAATGTTTGCCCCAAACTCCGGGATGTTCGTATGGCCTTGTCCCGCCCTGTCCAGGTCGCTCTCGCCTTTCATCGAGGATGCTCTTCACACATGTAACAAATTCGAATTTCGGGCTTCAAATTACGGAAATCGATGTGATTTCGAATCCATTGTTTGCATAGCATATGATGTTATGTTTAAATCTACGTCCCTGAAGAGGCCTGGGCTTTTCCTTAGGGTATTGCCCTTTTGGCCCTGTCTGCACCCCCCCGTTGGCAAAATCCTGGATCCGCCCCTGTTGTGTCTTTACAAGGGCAAGTAAAAGACCCCATCCAAACGAGGAACATGAGTAGCTTTAGATGACCATTTCCATACTTAAATGCACAAATAATTCTATGGCTTCGGCCCTGATGGAAAAATCAACCTTTTCAGTCTGTCGCACGGACAGTAAGCCATGGTGCCTTGTACCTTGTTTCTTTGCAAGGGCAAGTAAAAGACCCCATCCAAGTGAGGAACATGAGTAGCTTGTGATGGCCTCTTCCATACTTACCAGGGCCAGTAATGCTTTGGCTTCAGCCCTGATGGAAAAATCAACCTCTTCACGTCTGTCGCATGAGGCAGTAAGCCGTGAAACTTGTTCCTTTGCAAGGGCAAAAAAAACCAAGTGAGGAACATGAGTAGCTTGAGATGGCCTTTTCCGTACTTACCAGGGCCAGTGATTGTATGGCTTCAGCCCTGATGGAATCATATAGAACACAAGTACCGAAGTACCATTGTAGAAGGCCCCATCTTCACAAGTAAACCACTGTTTTTATGCCAGTGTCACGGTCCTCTCACCATCTGTCTCATGTCATTCCAGGCGAGGACTTCCTTCAACCCCACGACATAGAACCATACAGAGATACTACTCTTCCAATCCCAGACCAAATCCAACAGCTGGAGAAACTACATTCTGCTTTAGAACTTTTCCTGGTTACAAAACATCATCTTCATCTTCATGGATCTTATTTGGCTGCTACAGCGAGGTAAGGAAGCAATCTCGTACCCAGAGATTCGTTAGGCCCGGGCCGAGGTTGGATGTTGCTTCACTGTTAAGGGAGGAATTACCTTTCACCAGAAAAAGGGGACAAGACGAACGATAACAATTACGAATACTGCGAATATTTGTTTATTTCTGCTGACAGCTAGCTGGGGGTGCCCCCTACAAAATGCCAGCATGCCACTCCATCACGCATGTGTAAGGCGCAACACGCCACCTATGGGGTGTTCCCCCTGTAGGAACATGGGATTCTGGCAAAAAACTCAGCCGCTACACCACTAATCTCTGGAGGCTGCTACGGATTACATGTACTTCGGTGTTTCCAGGACGTGCGTTACACATGGTGCATGAAGACTAGCATTCAGATATCCAGTGACAGCCAGTCTTAACACTTTCTGACCCTAGTACCGGGGGTGCTTATAAACATTTCGTTTTTCAGATTAGCCCTGAATTACTACAGAACGCATGACTTGGAACCGAACCATGAATTTTCACTGCCGGTGGCCGCCAAGGCTGTCAGGAAGATCTTAGAAGGGTAAGTACCTCAGTTGTCTGATCCACAGTTTGAATTGCCGAGAAATAGTTCAACACTGTCAATTTCTGCAGCAATGGGGAACCCACATGGCGGTTTATCCCGACAGGTCAGCGCTGCGAGTGATGAGACCGATGCGACGTCGTTGACGTCATTTTAGGTGTTGATGTTCCCTCATGAAAAAATTACCGGTACATGTTTGTACAGGAACAATGAGACAAAAATGTTGCTTTTGTCGCCATGATATCTCTTCTTTAAAAAAAAGGAATGAGATTAAAAGAAAATTTCATCTGCTGCAAGATGATGTAAGTTTTACTGTCGGGCGACCAACACAAATGGTTTATTTTCACGCCAGACATAAATGGAAATAAGGCGACACTTATTTTATTTCTTGTTTTACGGATCCGCCGCACTTGTTTTTCCGATTTTGGAAAATAAAAATAATTGAAAAAATGGCATTATTTTTTGCCGCCACCCACAAACTGATTATCCGATCAATAAAAATAAAAATAATGGGAAAAAAACGCTTTATTTTTCTTCCGTTGACATGCTGGGCGAACCTTGTCTGACGAAAATAATTCACAGCGGTTGTAACAATCATTCTCGTTCCCATTGATTGAGTGAATTTTATTATATTTTTATACATTTTAATTTTTTTCATAGCCGCCTGTTACATGCTTTGACAAATATAATAAAAATAATCAAATAATTACAATTATTTTTATATTTATTTTCCACCCTCCTGTCAAGGTTTCCGCGAAAACCAAATGAAAAAGTTATTTTTATTTTTATTTTCCTCCCTCCTGTCAGGGGTTTCCAGGGAAAAAATTTGAAAACAACAAATAAAATAATTGTGGCCTAACGTTAGAAAAAAAGAGACATTGGTCGCAGCGCCACGTCGTGACATTAGTTCTGCCGGTGCCGGTTCCAAATTTATTCCCATTCTACCTGAAGTCTATAAGATCGTGTTGCTCGTCCTTCCAGGTGCGCCCCCTCCAGGTGGGAAATGAATTTAGCAAGCCGCTGTGGCAAAACGGGCGAGACAGGACAGACAAGGACATACGCCGTCAGTGAACCCGTCGCTAGTCACGTACCACTAACGAATCCAAATATAGACGGAGGCAATGAATCGACGGCAGAGAGGACGTTATACCAACTCATCACTGTGAAGGAATCACACAATCGGGTTTTCTAGTTGGGACTGACAAATGCTGAATGAAATTGAGAGGTGTCCTGAATACAGAGGCTAAAATGAATAGATGTGATCTTGCATAACTAGTTTGGTGTCCTTAATGGAGAGGTGTCCTTATAACAGAGGTCAAAATGAGCTTTGTGTGACTGAAGTTTGGTGTCCTTAATGGAGAGGTGGTTGTACACTTTGGCCCATATTACATCAATTTGGCACGGATCCAGGGGGCGCACCAGGCGCATGCCCCCCTTTCGGCCAACAAATCTGTAAAATCGACTGTGAAATCGTGAGATTTGGAGCAAGTCATTGAAATTCACAGCAGATTTCAATGTTTCTAGCCCAGTGCGCCCCCTCTTTTCCAAAGTCGTGGATCCACCCCTGTCAGTAGTAAAAGTTAGGACATTCTAAGGTTACCTGTATCGATGTACGTATTGGCTGGTATTCATAAACGTTAGCAAATGCTTTTACTTAGAATTTGCACAGCAAGGTCTAGTATAAATGTACTGTAAAACATGAAGTAAAAGCATTTGCTAGCTTTTATGAATACTAGCCATTGACTGATATCATAAAAGCTAGCAAATGCTTTTCCTTCAAGTTTTGCAGTACATTTACATTGGACCTCTCAGTGTAAATCTTAAGTGAAAGCATTTGCTAACTTTTATGAATACCAGCCATTGTATGTCTACATGATAACATGTATGCTAAAATTTCAGTCCTATTGAACGTCAACTTTGATATGACTGAGTGTTGGTGTCCTCATTGATTAAATGTGACACGATCTTGCAAAAGTGGGCTATCAGTTTACTCAACTATTATCACTGTTCTCTTTGGAAGTGTATCGTGTGCTCCCCCCCTCGCCCTCACTCATTTGACATTGCAATGGAATCTAACCACAAGCCACAAATTGGCCAGTTACATGTGCATGCCAATAAAGGGCTGACCGACTTCTAATAGGACCTTATTCAGGTCTATGTATCTGATTCAGGATAATCCTGCAATCATGCATACTTAACATACGTAACTGGCCCATTAGTGGTTTGTGGTTAGGTTCCATTGCAAGGTCAAATGAGTGCAAAAATGACTGGACATTCCGAAAAGCACTTTACCTACTGATAGCCAATATGGCAGTCATGTGAGACACATGAGATCAGTCACTGAAAACCTCAATACCCTACTCTACCTCCTGTCACTGAAGGTTTTCAAATGACAAACAAGTCAGTTTCTGTCTGATTTCTTCTGTTTGTCATAAGTTTGCAGGAGTTTTCCTCCCGTCCCGTACTCCAAGAGGAGAGGACACATGTCCTACACCAGGACAGGAGATAATCATCTCCGTCAAGAAAACAAAACCCTCAAAGCGATGATTTATAGAGGTCAGTGTCGTCAAAGATAGAAAATATCAAAGAATCATTCAAGTGGTTCTTTCCATTTCACCCGAGATAATCAACGTCACAAGTGACCAGACTGAAAGGTTATTTAAAAAAGACATATATCAGGCGTTTAGTTGACGTTTTGAACAATTTTGTTTGCGTGTACCACAGCGTTATAAGAGTTTTTCCACTTGTACTGTCTTAAGTCACTCCTCAATTGGGCAGATTGTCAGGTTAAAATTGCCCAGTCCTGGCAGTCATCCTTGGAACAACCCTGGATGTGCCCCACTTTCCTCGTAATATCTCATCATGTCCAGTTTTCACCTGATCTGGGCACCGCTTCCATGAGGGGCCCCGCCTGCACACAGACCAGCACAGATCCTCTGATATGCTGGTGACGTCAATGGTCTCACACTATAATACATGTACTTAGGACAGTGTGTCCTTAGTCACTTTCACTGAGACAACGCTGAGTTTTCAGTATCTCTCTTATTTGACCTTTCGCATTATACAAAGGTAAGGAGTGATTTTGACTTTTCCCCAATTTCCATTTTATGATAATTCAAAAGTTTCATTACTATTATCACATGTATTATCATTTCATTGATTCGTTTTCATCATTTCTTCTTGCTTGGTGTGATCATAGGTATCTATGTCCCCTGTATGTGTTCAGCAAATTTTGGCCCAATTCTGCCTCAAACATGGCCGCCAGGCAGCCATCTTGGAAAATGGACCATTTCAGCATCATGATATTCATCCTGAGGTAATAAGTGGTTCTCTGAGTGTGTGTTACAACACACCAAGTTGTGTGGTAAATATACAGTCTCATTCATGGATTCCATTGCTGACATCGACATCATGACACAAAGCCACGGGCAAAATGCATTACTGACATCGTCTTGTGATACAAGGCCACATTTTTTTCTTTTTCTCAGACGAAAACACGATGGAGTGTGGTCCTGATGAATACTTCGAGCCGTTGGGTCCTGGGTGTCGTTCATGTGCCATTCCCTGTAGAATCAGTGACGTTCTCTGTAGGGAATTTCGATGCAAAGGTAAAGAACATGTGACGATGAGGAACCGTTTATTCACAGGAATCACTGAACTCAGCCATCATACTGAATGGTCAGGTCAGCTCCATCTGTTGCGCTTAAGAGGGTTCTGGGCAGTACCGTAAATGGGCTGAGTCAGAGTGTCTCTGGATGGTCAGCTCAGTTTGAATATTCTGCCTCAAATACATTTTTTTCTTCAGAAACAATGGACCGTATTTTAGAACATTCCTTAATCTATTGTTCTCGATGGTTTTACAAGGAACATTCTAAAATACGAGCCATTGCCTAACTTATTGTACCTGGTAATGTCATCAGCCACATGTTTCTTTTTTCTCAGATGGAAGCACAAAGGAGTGTGGTAATGGCAAATACTTCTCAAAGGTAGATCGAAAGTGCCTTCCATGTTCGAGTCTTTGTTGGAAGAGTCCCACTGCCTGCAGTCGTATGGGATGCATAGGTATGCATTAGTAACGTATTTCAGTGGGCTATGAATGTCAGACTCCAAATAATGCCATTTAAGGATAGTTTATTTCAGTGGGGAACAATAAATTCATCAGATTGTTCCAGTGAACCATTTCATTTCATGTAACTTTTGTAACTTGCTTGCTGAATATCAAGCTACTCATGTTCCTCACTTGGATGGGGTCTTTTACTTGCCCTTGCAAAGGAACAAGGTACAAGGTACCACGGCTTACTGTCCATGTGACAGACTGAAATCCCATATGGCCCGAGCTGGATTCAAACCCAGGACCTCCTGCTTGCGGAGCGGACATGATAACAACTTAACTAGGCTAGCAAGGCTCCTTTATGTAACAACTGAAAATATTTAATACCATGCTTATTTGATTCACTGTCCCCATGTTTCTATCTGTTAGTAATACATTTATAGGGTCTAAATCCAACCGTTCAGAAGTTAGCTGTACATTTGGTCCCCCTGCCCCTGTACAAAGCCGAGTCCACCAGTCCAATGATGAAGCCAGTACCAAAACTTCAAAACACCGTAACAGGAGTTCGCAAGAGAGATGACCGAGCAGTCCTCCCGATTCTAATGTAGAACAGACTTACCTACCAAAAAATGTTAACAGCAATTGTATATCTTTTTGTGCAACCTCCAACCCTTATTTTGAACAGTTCTGGCCTTTGGCTCCCCTACTACTTAATACCTAATTTGTGTAATGGGTCACAAATGTCAAATATTTCCTTCATCATCCATTAATTGTTTGAATTTTTTCTTGCTGCAGCTTCCCAATATCCACGCACAACGACAAAGACTTCCTCCACTTCGACTTCCCTGAATGAACTACCAGGAAGAGATGAATTACCTTTGACTTCACTGAATGAACTATTGAGTGGAGATATATCACCTCGATATGGATCTGAACTTCCTGGCATGGTCAAAATTTTATTGATACTCATCACCATCGTCATCATCTACCTCATAATAAAGATCTGCATTAAAAAGAAGTGTTTAAGTATGTTTTTAATACATTAACATGCAATGAAATATCTCAGCAGATTGCAAGCAGTTGCTGACAGACAGACCATATGTCTCATTAATATTAGAATCTCTGCATCAGTTGCAACAAAACGTAGCAAAGTTGGACCTGTCTGTGACAATGCCATGTGCCGGCTGTCACTCATGACAGCATTCTTTGATTTTTATGGCACGACCGTTTGAAGAGGATTTTATTCTCAATTTTAATGAGCTGTGAGGTCCCATGCGCTGCTGACACCAAGCGGTAACAACTGGAAATAAGGCGCCAGGCCCTTCCCCTTTATACCTATTTAGCATGAACTTACAATAGGCCGTAAATCCATGTGTACGCCCATATAAAAATTTCATGCCTTTTTTGGGACAGTACAAGACTATCTTAAAAAATCATTCTGTAGTGGTGTACAGGGATCTCTCACTAAGCTAAAGTCGATTGCTTCATGAAGAATCAGTTTGCCAATATTTCTAATTATCGGCACCCGTTTCGAGTAGGCCTACACAATGAAATACAATACAACGTACCTCCCATTCACACAAATTATAAAGGGTGAACGATGCCAAAAGAGGAATGAATTTCTATTGAAAACAGGTTAAAGTCAAAAATCACCGTTTATTCTTGACGGATCAAGAAAAGCTTCTGTAACTTTTTAGCGTCACCTCTTACCTAATCAAGGTTGAATCTGCGGGGAGAATACTTGTTTGTGTACGTCTAATTTCGTGCTCGCGTTTTTTGACCTCAAACCGCAAGCTAACCACAGCGTGTGCCATATATGGTCATCGCACTACACGAGAAAGAGATGTACACGAAGCACTACGTTCAAACGGTCGTGATGGCCAATCTTGGAAAGTGGGTGTTGGCCCATAACTCCATAACAACTGCAGCTAGAATGTTCTGTACTTGAACAAATTTGTAGCTTCCATGTGTACAGCAAATTTCATTGTGATCAAAGACCACTGCCAAGCAGCCATCTGGGAAAATGGAAGTTGGACCTGTGTGACCTAGAAAAGCAACTCAGCTTGAAAACCCAGATGATATGTCATGTATCTGCAATAAGCTAGTAATCCACTGCTGATTTTCTGCATTGTGACTTGCTTTGCAACCTGCTAGTTGCGATTGAATATGGGCGCAAGGCAATGACGCCGGTCGCCAACCTGAAATTGATCAGCTCTTCGCCATTTGGTGGAAATCATGTCCCAGCTAGTCCACTACAGCGATTGAGTGCCCAGTCACGGTTGCAACACAAAATCAGGTGAAAATCACAGGTGCAATTCCCTGCTTTTGATGATCCATCCAATAATAAGTTAGTTATTGTATTTTTGTACATTTCAAATGGAGCCATCTAGTGACTATTCAACGAACTACATGTACAATACCATCCCATTTGAAACCTCATGATCATAACCACTGGAGCTGGTGACTTCAAACTCCACATACACATGTACCTCAGGGTCATAGGTCTCGACAAATGAATTTTCATGGAAATCTGATTGTCCATTCTGCCACAAGGGGGCCAAAAACCGTTGGTCGGTTTTTCACCAAATTTTTGTCATAGGAAGTTATTTCCAGAATCTTAGCAAATTTTCGACCCCAACCGGGGTCTTCTTCAGGCTGGCACTTTCAAGTCGAGCTACCAGAAGTGTAACCCTTCTGGGGCCGGTTGCACAAAACTCACAATAGCGCTAACTTGATGTTAGCTCTAACTTTATGTTAGATGATGTAAAAATCCCTTGTCTTTTTACGTCATTTAACATAAAGTTAGCGCTAACACCAAGTTAGCGCTAACATGAGTTTTGTGCAACCAAGCCCTGGTAGCTCGACTTGAAAGTGCTAGCCTGAAGAAGACCTCGGTTGGGGTCGAAAATTTGCAAAATTCCTGGAAATTGACTTCCTGTTAATCATCATTTTGTGTGTCAATTTTTGTGCTTTCTTTTTCTTTGGAAATATTTATCATACATACATCTAATGATACATGATGACGGGTTTTTGATTTGACCTCTTTCAAGGTCACAGAGGTCAACGTTCAAAATTTGGCCGTTGGGTAGCATCATGAAGGAATAGCATGTTCCGTTGCTATTTAGAGTGTTCTAATTTGGTGTGTTGATGTATCTAGGTACCCTCTACATGTATCTGTGTGTACAACAAATTTGGGCCCAAACGGACTTCAAATACCGGTAATATTTGAACATAGGCTTTAGCATATGTCACACAGGTCGGCACATGGTCCCTGGACTATTACCCTCGCAATGTTATATTTTGCAGGTGCGATTATTAGATACCTGAGGGACATCTATTCAAAGGCTTCAAGGGCGCTTTCCAGGAATAGAGGAGGGGAAGAAGGAGGTATATATAATCCACCCAAGCTGTCGATTATATTGCTCGGCGATTCTGATTTAGGTACATGTATCATCAGTAGCCTCCTTAAGGTGAAGGGATACCTAACAGATCAGCACAGGCCTAGTGGCGGTCTCAGAACTAAACTATTGTGCGGCAGCTCATTATAGCACCCCGTCACCTGATCTCGGTTCACTGCCCATTACTACAACCCATTCCTAAAGTCGAGCCAAGAATGTTTAGGAGTTGTTGGCCGATGATCGAGGCATGTGAAATCGATTGCAGACAAATAAAAAATGCGTGACAAGTGGTAAACTTTGAAACGGACTCTACTAACCAGGCGGGAAAGGACTTAATTTGAATAACAATCATGCATTGATCGACTGAGCCGCAATCACCCGCTTTTCCTGCGATTTTCGGTTTTGTTTTGCACTTAATTGGTTGAGGATTTACATGAAGTATCGGTTTTACCTGATAGTAAACTTAGTTCCCCAGGTGCCTATAGAGAGATTTTGGTGATATCCGAGTGAAATCTTCCCGTGAGCCCAAAAATGTGAATCAGGGCATTTTTAGACCTTAATTAGTTTATAACGGGTAACTGAAACATTTTTTTTCAGAAAACTCTCTATAGGCACCTGCAGACTACCTGTCTTTAGGTAATGGTATAATCTGTAACCGCGTAGTTGGTACCCACGAGTCAGAATTTCGTCCCGAAAATGAAATTTTAGGGTCTAATTAAAAGTTAATTAATACCATTACTACTAACCCAAATCCACATTTTTTTATCAGAATGTACGGAGGAGGGTCTATACTTCAATAATAAACTTGGTTAAATAGATTACTTTTGGTCATAGAAAAGATATCGAGTTTTCAATGTTGTGCGTGCATTCTTTTTTCCTTAGGTATCCCTTCACCTTAAAGCGAATCAAAAGCGAAAAAATTTGATTTAGAAATAGAATTTTAAAGGGGACAAATTTTCGAGAAAAATGTAAATAAACTTCTCCAGAATGTCAACAAAAGAAATTTTCGTGCATTCTGATTGGCTGAATTTTCTGTTTACAAACACCATCCAAATGTAAACAAAATCCGCTTTTGATTCGCCTTAACTATAAGGTCCACTTTAAGGCGGGGGGGGGGCTACCTAGCTGAGCTCATTCCCTAGTGGCAATCGACGGAACTTTCCTTTGTGCGCTGGTCAAACGACCAGTCATTCACATTCAGATTAAAGCCGATCACCCTGATATACTGTTTTCGAAAACCACGCAGCCTTTCCCATTCAGTGTACGTGCCGACCCTAAATCTTTTGTGTCCACTGCAGCTATTGTTCAGCTCTGTCGCTGGTGCTTTGATCACAAATGGCCAAACAGAGTTTACTCAAAAAGCGGAAATACCGGTAGTGCAAATCTACATAACAAAGAAGTAACTGGTGAGCAGTATGGGAATTTTCCGTACAAGTTTTCTCTTTTTGGGACGCATATATTTGTGAAAAATTTCTTTTGGATGTTATTGCCATATGTGCATTCTAGTGCAACACGATCGCCTTTTTGGATAGCTGGGCGGGAATATGAAATATTTCAAAAACTGTAAATCGAGCCTTTTCTTGGCATAGTTTATACCAATTAAATGGAAAGTACTTCCGTAAAAAACGGATCGTTAGGACCTGCAGGCATCAGGCCTGTATGTTACAGAACTGATGTGTCGCATACCACTACCAAGTCTGCAAAATTGTTTGAAAACTCAAATTTTGACAATTTGTTATAACTTAATTAACTCCATCGTAATTGGTCAAAATGAACAATTCTTTCGCAGAACAGGAGCATACAGGTTGTAGCTAAAACATTTTGGTGAAATCAATTAGTTACTTTTTGTCATGACTATGTTAGGACGCTTGTTTTCAAAGAGCGTCAATGAAGTCGGCATAGGTAGCCCCCCGCCTTAAGCTTTTGTATTCTGCCCTGCAAACAATAGCTAAAGGTAAACCTTAGAGTTAAGGAAGCTTCCAGAATACAGCCCGAGGTGTTTCCTACAGAGTGAGCAAGAAGCTCGGCTTGCTTCTCTGATCCCAGAGATATAATTGGCACCAGTCAGCTCAGGTGAACGCTTAAGCTTCTTCTTGCTTATACATGTGCATGTATTCAAAAATTCATAAGCGAGCTTGCTTATGAATTTTAACACACATGTACCGGTAATTCTTTCATTTCAGGGCAGCATATGTCCACAAGTCTCGAAATGGAGGGACTGTTACTTGATGAAACTGAGGTACCGGTAGGTAACATTGTCACTAGATCACTAAAGATTATCAACCAAAGCACTTTTATGTGGTACCACTCAATGCTTGGTGAATGGTTGGTCATAAACTTCTCCTGCTGAGGGATTCCACAGACATTCTTGGCATTGTTGACATTCCATGGCAACAACAATAATATGACCTATGACACCAAGTTTCGGTCTGGTTCTATTCTTGGGTTAGTCACCAAGGACCTTATTCACAAAAGTCTCGCAGGCGTTGCGATATCGCAACAGTCTAGTATCGACCTCGCAAATTTTTCAGCCGTATTCACAATTTGCAATAACGCAGAGATCTTGCAAACTATCTGGCAAATCGGCCAAAATTTGCGGGAGCTCGGGAGCTCCCTCAAAGGTCTCGCAACGCGATTTAGCATCATGGCGGTGGTGAATTTTGTGCTAGATGCCGAGCGGAATAATAGATTGAACCGGAGGCCTCGAATTTTTAGGGACCGGACGAACCCCTTAGACATTTATGATGACGTAGACTTGCTTAGGAGATTCCGGATATCATTCGAGATGACGTTGAGCCACATACCATGAGGTCGCATGCTGTTCCCGCCACTCTTCAAGTATAGTTTTGGTTCAGAGTTATGGCTCAGCCACTCTTCAAGTACTGTGTGACTCAGATACCTCCAAATCGTCAGTGGGGACATTGTTGGAATAAGTCAGCCCTCAGTGAGCACAATCGTGAATCGTGGGTCTACAACACTTTGCGCAAGAGCACCACAAGTCTCACAGGTGTTGCGATATCGCACGTGCCCCGTACAGACAGTGGTGAGAGGGCTCCTAGTACAATCATCCCACGTGTGTGACAGTCCATGTAATTCAATCTCGCAGTTGATGCGAGGTAACGCAACATGCGAAGGAGATGAGAGGGCGTTAGTGAATACCACGCATCGCAAGCTAAGAGGTCTCTTATTGCCCCCGCAAGTATCCTCGCACGGGATTGCGAGAACGCAAAGTTGCGAGACTTTTGTGAATAGGTCCCCAGGTGGCCAAAACCCCAAACCCAAAAAGTGCAATAACTGCTGAACTAATATGACTGATCCTAGGTGTATCTAATGAGGATACATGACACATGTAATAGGTGTGTGATTTGATTTGCCATTTGGTGGCATGTATTGTTTCGTTAGTGCTAGGGCTATTGACTGAAACTTGTTACATATACAGCCCTATGTCAGTTGACCTATGACACCAAGTTTCGGTCCATGTTTATTTCGGCATATCGGCAAGTCCGGTGCTTACCTTGACAACAGCTGGTTGGTGAGGCGGATTTCTGGGGGTTAGTGATAAAACCCGGAATGAAACGAAACAAAATGAAATCGTTGAAATCAACAAAATGGGATTCGCAAGGAATTTGAGAATAACGTAGGCTTAATTAAGTGTCATGTGTTGCAGATGGGACTTCCACCATGAGTTTGACGTTTTTTTCGACATACTGGTACCACACAAAATCAAATTGAATTTTAAAATCAATCAGAGTCATCATGTAGGAAATTCCCTTCGGTGCACCTCAAGTCACCGCCAGTTTTTAGCTCAGCTGACCAAAGGTCAGCAGAGCTAGTAGAATAAGTATTCAGTGGCGTCACGTGTCAGTCCGTCACCCCGTCCGTCAAACTATGCCCGACGTTTTGTAGCCGTAATAGCTAGAGACTTCAAATTTAATCTGAAGGTAGCCCTGGGTGAACTCTCCTCGGAAACAAAAAATTAGCGCGATGTGACACATAGTAAGCTCTCCAGGGGGCGTTTCCCGTAAAATGAAATATGGCGATATCTCAGGCCCTATGATATATTTGTATAAAAAAGTGATAGGACAGATAGGTTTATAATTTCTACATCAGTTCAAAGGGAAATTAATGTCAGATCTGTTCACCAGGGGGCGGTATTCAACAAAATAAAAAACAGGGGTATTTGAATTTCCCGCACTTTGAAGTTCAAAAATATGCATGAGTACATTGTAACTCAGTAACTGGTGTCCTGTCCGACATAGCCAGTGGTAACACTGATACAATGTTGAACCTAATAGCTGATAAACATGGCCACCATGCTTTTCATCACTTGAGAATTTCAACATGCTGTTATAGCCTGACTAATCTTTCATCAGGTAAGGTAACATACTTCAACTCATTCTTTTATGTGTGGCAACAGTCTCAATGCCTAATTGGTAATTTAGGTCATTCAAATAGTTGTATTTGAACAGGACTGTCTCTGTGAGCATGCATTGATTGATAAGGGCAAGCAAAAAAAATCTTTAGTTTGTCGTCCTCCGCCCGCGCCAATTTTCGGCGCCGTGCCCAATTTATTTTTATTTTTTATCAGTCTGAATTTCACGCCGCGCCGCGTATCACAGCGCCGCCAAGTGCTAGATCTGTAAACAACAGTTTCCAAAGCATTCTCTTCATGCATTTTCAGTGCTTTTGTGACAAAATCCAGTCTTAGATGGTCGGGGTGGTGACATAACATGCTCAGGAGGAGTTGATTTTGTAATTTCTTCGTATCAAAGTAAAATAAAAAATAAAAATAAAAAGTGCCCCCCCTTGCCTACTTTCAAGAACCACTCGGACGATAAACTAAAAATTTTTTTTGCTTGCCCTAATGGCCTTGCCACCATGAATTAGTACGTGTTGTGGTCTCACTAACCAGTGGGGGCATCCGTGTTGATATTCATATAATCTTCTACTGCAGGTAGGGCTGCTAGCAGTATCATTGGAAACACTGCTTATATGTGCCTTAAAGTCATGAAATTCATGACTTTGAATTTTTAAGTTCGGGGACAGTTTTCAGGCTAGAGCATGTGCCTACAATTTAACTAAATTACACCCAAAAATCAATATTGTCAGCTGAGCGCATCGCCCATGGGCGACTTGTTGTTCTGTGTTTTCTTCACTCTTTCGGTTGGTGCATAAAGCAAGCGTCAATGTCGGAGCAGGTTCTACGTTAACCACTTGAATATCGGTATTACAACAAGACAATAAAACGAAAATAATCAAGCCTAGCAGCGACAGAATTCACAAGGTGATTTCAGGGATGGCATGGCACTCAGCCTCATTCCCCAGGCTTCAGCAGCTGTCTATTGGCATATAAACACACATAATGGCATATACACAACAACCAGTGATTAACAGTCCTATCCACGGGAGGTAGAGAACAGCATAATTAGTGCAATAACATTACGCAGTAAGTAGATCTACTACATTTCGTTTCGTTTTGTTCCGGGATTTATCGACATGAAACCATTTCTGGGATTTTCACAAAGTTTGAATTGTTCAGCAGCTACTTGTTCGATTAACTGACCTATTTGACTTGATGTGACATCACATGTCCAAGGAGGCTAGTTATCCACCAGAAGACATGTAAACACCCCCCCCCCCCTCCCCGGGAAGTGACACCAGATTTCACACGAGCAGTGCTAGGTGCTGGGGGCAACGATTTCAAATGTAGTGCTGTGGCAGTTATCATGTTTATCTGAAAACAAAGTTATGCCACAAGCCATACTACTAATGATATTTATTATTACTGATAGCATCAGCATGGACTAAAAGTAATTTACATTTGCAACAACAATACAGAAATACATGTATGGGTGGGGACATGTCAAAATCGGAGAACAGGTGACATGGTGAATGGACGAGAATCATAATCTGAATCCTCAAAATCTGGCACCTGAAATTGGAAAGCAGAGAAAAGTGTAATGTACATCGAAGGCTGGAAAGTTGGCGAAGAACACCTTTTCACAACCAGTTTCCCATCATCCTGACCCAATCGTACTGGGCCTTTTCACTCATTCCCTGTGTGTGAGAAAACCCATTTCATCAGTAACGCAAGGAACGAATGAACAAACATTGGGCTGAATGGAATAATGATGGAATGTTACTGGTAATCTCTGTCTTATAATAATAATAATAATTTATAATAATATAACATTGTTTTCTATTTCAAGCTAAGCCAAGAAGTACCGGTATTCAAAAAGGAATATGGAACAGTCATACAGAGTATTGTGAACCTCGGTAACAGGTTTGCTGTGGCGTACCTCGATCAATTCCCTGCAAAGGTAGGAGGTGTTGACATTTACGACCTATCAGGAATGAAGAAACAAACCCTTGAAGCAGACATCAGTTATCTGAGGGATCTGGCTGTGACCCCTGATAAGGGAACATTGGTGGCGCTTTGTGGTGAAAGTGTTTGTAATTCATACAACATCCGTTTGTATGACCCCGTGAGTGGTGGATGCATAAGATCCACTCCACAATTCTTGGTGGATGGGACAGTTCACCACCTTGACGTCTGTGACGGACAACAGTTCGTCATCTTACACGGTCCTTTTCTTGGTTGTGATAAAGTGAGCGTTGTTAATGGGGACGGATCTGTTGTCCTCACGGAGGAAGTTAAATCTGGTTCCCACTCCATCTCCTGTGGAGGAAGACATGTCTTCATCTCACGGGGTATGCATTATGTTGATGTGCATGAGATCACGAAAGACCGTCATCTAAAACAAATCACCACCAGTCAAGTGTTTGATTGGGTATGGGATGTATCAGCCACAGCGGACGGTGAGGTCACTGTGACGTGTCAGCAAGGTGGATATTTTTGTTTGGGAAGATCTACATTCAAAGATAACAAATTCTCAGAGTGGAAATACAAAGATAACACTCGACCTCAAGGTCTTGTCTCTGTCGGCGGTGATCATGTCATGGTGGCAGGGTGTGACAATAATAACACGACGAGGATACTCGCAGTGTTCAAGGAAGAAAAAGGTAGGCCTGTTTAACATTTATATCATGCATTCAAAATGAATGTCGTGAAGTGTGTTAATACATGACATACATGATGATTGTTGGTCTGTCAGAGTGGAGCAGTGCAAACACAGAAGCCTATCACAACTGAAAATGTTGGATCCAGGGCTGGCACTTGCATTTTCATGGCAAACTGAACCTAACCTGACTAAAGTACCTAGCCAAAGTACCTTTCAGTGACTGAAGCAAGTGGGGCATGTCCGAAAAACCTGATTGCGAATTTCTCCTCAACTGGGTCCAATGTTCACTGTAGAACACAGGGCTTAAAAATTCAGCTGGCGGTCAGCGGGAGCACGGTCTGCTCAGGTTGTATGCACCATCGGCACCATATTGACTTTACTTTTTCATTCAGATTTTAAAATAAGAATTTGAAAAACAAAAGTTGTCTTTTGAATAATCCATCACCCAGTTTTTTGGTTCATCAGAATTTCAGCGGCTGTCAATGTTTCCATTGATATCAATACACTCCACCAGAGGGCAACACCTCACGGGTGTAATATTCATGGCGTCACTGATCCATAAGTTATGGTCACCCACCTAAGTTTCTTGAAGGAGTGACGCCAAGGACTGTTTTGTTTATCATGGTTGATTATTTACATGAAATTGAACTCAAAACTTCCATTTTTCCATTACAGATTTAAATTGGCATTGGTAGGCAGATGATGCCTCGGTCCTGCAGCGTCATTTAAGTTGTCACGGGACAATTTTTCGAAGGCGGAACAGCAACTGTATTCTTGTCAACATGAAGACTGTTAGCAGCGAAAAGGATCTTCAAGTGAGACAAATTGTAAACAAATGTCGAGTACAGGACGACTGAAGGACCTTTGGTGGATTTCACGGTTGCTTGCTCCAACCTTCATTTTGTCAGTGAAATGTACTTTCCTTAGGGATTCAAACGGCACTGAAATGTACGGTGTAACAATGGGATGCCTGCCTGACAATTTGTTCTGACAGGTCATATTGATTTCACAGGGTTTCTTTCTATGTGTCTCCAATTTTTATTTCGTGAATGTAGCCTTGAAAACCACTGAACGTACCAACTTCAAACTTTCACCGAGTCTGCAATGTGCAATGGGCATCCTAGCTACGATAGAGGGCAGCACACCGAAACTCAGTCCTATACAATGGACGGCTTTTGTGTGGGAAATTGATCAGGACCGAGTTGTCAAGCCCGCCCGGTCACCACCGGCAGGAACCCACACAGGACCCGTAGGGGACACTGGCGCCTTCTACGGGCTTTCTACAGCCTACCGGTTAGATGAAAACGCCGGGAGAATTTGGAGCAGCCAGCTAATCAATGCGGCGCCCGTACGGCTGGTGAAAAATGTCCCAGTGCCCGTGGCAACCAATATTGAAACTGGCAAGCATTTGGTATCGTCCTGCCAAGATAATAGGGAGGTTTCGCAAATCTGATGAAACACAAAGTACGAAATACGAAATTGGACTTCATTTCCAGGACATAATGTATTTCTGGAGATGGTTGGTACCACAAATATCGCCAGGTACAAGAGCGTCTTTTAGCGTATACTTGGACCGATGGAGTTTTTACGGTGTATATTAAACTTTGAAATTTATCTTTCGTTTCCACTTCGTATCTATGAAGTGGAAATTTAAAAATTCAAGTTGCACCATAACTCTCTCAGTCTCACATGATATGCTAAAAGACGCACTGGCAGCAGGGACATTTGTGGTACTAACCATCTGCAGAAATACATTACGTCCTGGAAATGAAGTTGAATTTCATATTTCGTACTTCGTGTTTCGTCAGATTTGCGAAACCTCACTAATCATGGCATGCAACTGATCTTGCTGTGGTCAGTGGAGGGTCAAATATATGGGAGTATTTCTGACCTTCCACAGCAAAACCAGTCGCATGTTGCTCTTAGCTTGGCAGGTTGAGACCAAATGTTTGTCAGTTTCAATACTGTCTGTCTATTATGAAATCTGAAATATTCTATTTCTTTCATCCTCTCCTGGTGTCATCTTAGTTCGTTGAGGCTCAACCTCTGAGCAACATGCGCCCAGTTTTGCCAGAGCGGGTCACATTTTGTTTTGATCATTTTCACTTAGGCCACACCAATTTCTTTTCTTGCATAGCGGGCCCGCCGACAATTCGCCCCGAAAAAGTGGAAAGTTTTTAAAATTCCCGCCGAAA
>NMRB01002115.1:114419-125535 GCA_002633025.1 Notospermus geniculatus | reverse complement strand
TTCAGGCATGGACGGTAATCCCCGGGTGTGGGATAGGCCGGGAAGTCCTGAAGCTATGTGTTCTTCAGGCATATGTGGACGGTAATCCCGATTCGGGATAGGCCGGAAAACCTGATGCTTTGTGTTCTCCAGGCATGGACGGTAATCCCCGGGTGTGGGATAGGCCGAAAGACCTGATGCTGGGTGCTCTTCAGGCATGTTGGACGGTAATCCCTGTGTGGGATAGGCCGAAGACCTGATGCTATGTGTTCTTCAGGCATAGACGGTAGTCCCCAGGTGTGGAACAGGTCGCGAAGATGTGATGCTGTGTACGTTCTTTAGGCATGCTGGACGCGGTAATCTCCGTGTGGGATAGGCCGGAAGATGCTTTGACCGTTGAGTAATAGAATGAATAGGAGATAAAGGGAGAAGGATTGTATGAGTAGCAGGGCAAATGTTTGGGATAACTATACAACCGACGTGGGGGTCATGGCGTGGAGAAGGATCAGATGAAGGGGATGCTAGGCATCCAAACGTTGCTGAGGTGGGATGTTTTAGGATTGTCGATACCGGTATTGCAGGCAGTATACATTTTCATGTGTGGTGGAAGTATTGTGCGGAAGCGCGACGAAAGGTTGGCAAACACGTCAATAGACCCGAAGTTGACCATAGTGTAGTACAGGTATTGTTGTAAAGGATTTGATCCGTTGCATAATAATCGGGAATTTGTTTTGTTTTGTTTTGTTTTGTATAGTGTTGGGTCAGGCGGGCCGAGACCCAGCTATTGTGGGGAGTTTGTGGTGGAGAGAGAATTTTTTGGCTTTTACATAAGGACGTGAGAGATCGGATTAATATTGTTTGGTAGGAGTATGTAAGGGCTGAACAGCGTCGCTCTCGCCCATATTTTGTGGTAGACGTTGATGGTGTACGATGGCGACGATTTGGTTGAAGGAGGGCCACCATTTGAGAGGACGAGATGTCCTGCCCGTGGTTATTAGGCTTAACGAAGAACGAGAAGGAGAGTGGGCTAGTCCAAGCAAGAAATATCCACTGGAGTCATATTCGTCGGAAGAGCTGGGGAAAGAGTTTAAGCTAATCACGGGATATGAGATCCAGGTGAGTGGTACATGGTAGATTACTGATGACTTGAGGCCCACATAGTAGTGCATTGAGGGCGGTTGCAAAGCTTGAATTTCCGTATATGTTAGTGAGAGGGAGATTCCCAGCAGGGGGTATAAGTATATGCCACAGGGACGGTTCTGATATGAGAGTCATGATAGACTGATCTCACAGCATTTGAGTTTACATGGGTTTTACATTCCACTAGGTAATAATGGTGATGGCCAGAAAGGAGGACAACATCGAGAACAGGAGACACGCTGTGCACTGTGCGGTGTTAGAGGCTAATCAGAAGGGGGCGCCGGCCGGTCAGCCCGTAGCAGGAACGTCGTCTAGTGGGGGCGTACACGAAAACCAACCTATGACGTCGGGTAAAGGCAAGACCACTGCTAGTATGACTATCGGTTCATCAGGGAAAGATGACAAAGAGAAGCCAGGGAAAGGGAAAAAGAGGGTAAGGAGATTAACGTTATTCCGGTCGTCGCCAATATTTTCCTTGTTTTGTTTATACGTGACGGAACATTCGAGAGCGTCGGATGAACAGTAAATGCTCGCTTCTGGGTTGGTAGGTGTAAGATGTGCAGGGCTAGAATTTTAGGTTGAGGGGGGCAAGGCCACTTTGGCCTTAGCTATCCTGCATTTTTGAGGGGCATCAATGCCAATTAGTAGGGCACATAGGCCAACTCCTACAATTTCCTGGGGGCACCAAGGCCATTTTTGTTTATGTCCCCTGTTTGGTTGCCATGGGGGGTCTATTTGTGACATGGGTTTGGAGACTAATCATTAGAAAGCACTGCAACCCTCAGTTTCAACACAACACAACATCCGATGTCTAACCACTGACATTCAATCGCTAAATAATAAAGGAAATACCCTTCTTTTCCATGAGGTGTACAATGCACCACAGTACAATATGTAATAAATGCTCCAAACGTGCAAAAAAAGTTGTAAAAGCAAAAATAACACCCCTTGACATGAAAGGCCTCTCAAGTGAATTCAAATTTCCCGCCTACAGTAGCATATTAAAGCAGGTAATTTTCTGATTGGCTGTTGATGACAGTCAAACTTACTTGATAACTTGGCCCCAAAATGGTTATCTAAGTAAAAAGCTTGCAATGAAATCAACAGAATATTCAACAGAATATTGAACAAAAGACCCAATTTGAGCCTCTCATAGTGTCCATCATAGCTTATTTCTGCCCATTAGGCATGTTAGGTCAAACTAGTTGACCAGAAACATCGTAGGTGCACACTCATCATGCTCATGGAGATCGTCTGCCTGCTGTTTTGGCGCGAAGCCAGATCAAGTAAATACATGTATCTCGTCGTAGAAATGACCAAGACGGGCAAACTTTATGTCATTGGAAAGGAAATTTTATCAGGAATCCAACCAAACAGTTTTTGAGGCGATTTCTTTCCCTCCCAGAGAAATAAAACCAAAAGTTCACGGCGTTGTGAAAGTCATGAAAGCCATCCTGCGCAGTAGTTACACAGTGTATACACATACTGAACAGCTGAACCGACTTCGGCAGCCGGGTTTGCTGAGTTACCACAGACTACGCGATGGTGTTGCAGGATGAAATGGATATATTTCAGTGGTTATGCTTGAAAAGGGGCACCACAGCCACACAGGAGGAAGGGGCAAGCCAGTACTGGCCTTTGGGGCTGTTAATATCTAGGGGGCAGCAAGGCCAATTAGTTGGGCACCGCGGCAATTGGCCTCGGTGCCGCGGTAAAATTCGAGCCCTGGATGTGTCTGGTTTTTGTTGCAGTCGGCGCCTGAGGCAGAGGTGACAGAGACGGCATCCGCGGCGGGTCCAGAGAAGGTAGAGAAGGATCGTCTGCAGATGTTGGAGGATGAAATTAAGAAGATAAGAAAGGAGAAGGATGCGGGCTCTGTAGATGTCGCGTTACACCAGGTGAGGACACTCGCGCTGCGCCAAACCACTTCCAATGGGGTGTTGCTAGCATCACTCGAACAGCTATACGACACGGCGGTCCGTACGGAGCACGAGGACCGAGAGCTTTATAAATCCGCATTGAGGGCCTGTAGGGAGAACGATGGTAAAGGGGAGCTTCATGGATTGGTTACAAAGCTGATTGGGACAGAGACAGCCAGGAAGGCTCAGGTCGCCATTGAAGGGTGCAAAAAGGTTATGCGGAAGGCAGAGAAGGACAAGGCAAAGAAGGAGGAGAAGAAGGATGAGTCCCCCAAACCCCCGACTTCGTTCCCTAACTTTTGGTTCCCACCGGGCGCAGGTGCGGCTCAGGGTTTCTACCAATACCCCAGAGCCAGAGGAAGAGGAGGCTACTACAGAGGCAGGGGTTTCAATAGGGCGTGTTATTTGTGCAGGTCGACGGAGCATCTCATGGCTAACTGCCCTATGAATCGTCTTAAGGACACTAGTGACACGAGGACAGAGAAATAGTTCCAACTCTCGACTCTCAGTTCCCAAGGGGCAACTGATCCCTGGGGAGTGGGGGGAGAGAGCCACCCAGGTTAGATTAATAGCAGCACTTAGATTTTGTTCTGTTCCTTTGTTATAGAATGTGCCAGATAAATTACCTTTGGGACAGAGGGTGAAGTTCGACCCGATCAAAGCAACCTCGGAATTGCGATCGCCTTGTCGCATGGGTGGCACTCCCGCCCCCTCCTCTAGTGATCTGTTGTCGCCGGATAGCAATTGGAACATTGATGCACAGGACTGGGAGGCGAAACTGAAATCCATTCCATTGAGAGACCCATCGAGATTTGTAAGTGGTCAATTACATGGCGAGGTTGATAACTGGAACTTGATTCTTCAACAGGTGGATGACGAACATTCGAAAACAGTGAAGGACTGGATAGAAAATAAGGTCGATATTTTTGATTTTTTCAGGCCTTTCAAAGGCGTTTTCAGAGGGAAACACTATGACTCTGACATTCCCCCACCGACCGTGTTTGAGAATGGGGCTAGCTGTCAACCCCATGGGGAGGCTATCGCACAGCACCTGGAAGAGGGTTTGAGGAATGGCTCAATTCAGCTTCTAGGGAGGGTCAATGAGGTGGAGCCACCACACTTAGTGATGCCCTTATTGATGGTACAGGGTACTAGAAAGCTGCGGCTGTGTCATGATGAAAGGTTTTTAAATCTCTGGATGAAGCGCATGCACTTCTCTTTGGAGGGCCTGTCTTCACTTCCCTCCCTTCTAAAGCGGGGTGACTATATCGCCTCATCGGACGAGAAGTCTGCATATTTAGGGATACAGTTGTCAGAGAGGTCCAGGACTTTCTTTGGTATCCAGTTCGGTGGGTTCTTCATGCAGTATACTTGCCTGCCTTTTGGATGGAGTATTTCACCATACATTTACCAGACAACTGGCATGCAGGCAACGTCTTTCTTGAGGTTGAAAGGAATGATCACCACGCAATATTTGGACGATAGATTTATTCCACCCTGATCCTTAAATAAAACGCACCTTCTTATAAGCCGCACCCCCGTTTTTGAGGGCTTCCTGGGGTCAAAAAGTCGCGCTTTGTACGCTGATAAATACGGTAACCTTTCCTGTTATTTACGTCCATATACTTCACTCCCTACTTTTTTTCGGAGGCATTTTCGTCCGTAGTAAGCTCCCCGTGTGTATGTACTACTAGGTCTAAGATCTGTTTACTGCAATTACTTTCGGCTACCTTAGAATACCGCCGCGACGTCACGCTTTTATCAGTGCGCTTGGGGTATTATTGTCTCTGGGAGGGCTATAAACTCAATCGGATTAAGGCATGATGGGGTTGTCTAAATAAAATAAGTTTGATGGGTTTGTTTTATCACTCTTTTATTTACCATGCAATATACACCAATATGATTTCGTTAGCTGGTGATTTAAAAGATCCTTCAGTATCCCTTTAATTTTAGGGTTACATGTAAGTCAACCCTCAACCTAGAACAGTGGTGTTTTCAGTGCTAATCAGTTCCAAATCAGTGTCAGCTATTTGGTTCACTATTGGTGGTGATTGGTTCCAAATCAGTGCTATATCAGTTCTAAATCAGTGGTAAATCAGTGCTGTCGAAAAATGCAAATGAGCAAATCAGTTCTAAATCAGTGTGCATTTGGTGACAAAAACAGTGTCAGTTTCAGTTCCAATTCAGTGTTCTTATTGGTGGTAATTCAGTGCTGCTTTGGTGGCATTTCAGTGTGGTTCTGGTGGTGATCTTTTCTTCCTCAAACGAGCATGCGCGTGGAAGACTTCCGGGATAGGAATCGAAACGGTTAACAAATATCGCTCTCGGGGTAGATTACTGCCAACCGCAGTTGTTGGTCAGCAAAGGCTGTAGCTGTCAGATAACTGGTGAGATTTAATTAACGCTAAACCCGTGTACGACTAACATTACAACCTCTCTGTTAAGGACACCATTGAAATAAAGACCAACGTGGTCATTAAGGACACCCACTGGGCTGACAAAATCAAGTGCTGTCCTTGCTTACGGTGTATCCTAAATGCATGATTAACCTCTCTATTAAGGACACCTCTGGGACTGACAAATGCTGTCCTTAATTGAGAGGTGTCCTGAATGTAAGTTCAAAATAAAGAGAAATTGTCAATTTGGGGCTGAACTCTGGTGGTCTTGATAGAGAGGTGTTCTCCTGGCAGAGGTGTCCGCTAAGGGAGGTTCTACTGTAGTACGGCAGATGTGTCATTGAATCTGAGCGTAGAATTAATACGAGAAGGGGACAAGTGAAATAGTTTCCCCAGTTTTATGTAAGTAGGGCATATAAACTGAAATAGTGTGTTAGCCCTTAACCGGTCACCTGTCGACAAAAGTCGACATAGGAATTCAGTTCCAATTCCTAACACAGTGAGGCGCCACAAGTCCACCTGAAGCATTTTTACCACCTAAATCCTTGTATACAATAATGATTTCATCACTAGCTGATCCATAGTGAATAGAATGCAAGTTTCAATGAAATGGGACCACTTTCGTGCAGAAAAACTTCCACACATCACAAATCATCATTTGAATATGGCAGTTAAGTTTGAATCCTTTCCGTTGTGGTTGTTGTATCAATGTTGCGTGACCAACTCCACCTTGGCCTGAGAGAGGCACGCAGTGGTAAATCAGTGGTGAATCAGTGCTGAATCAGTTCTATTAGCCCTTAACCGGTCACCTGTCGACAAAAGTCGACATAGGAATTCAGTTCCAATTCCTAACACAGTGAGGCGCCACAAGTCCACTTGAAGCATTCCTGGTACTTCTGTGGTGTGCCAGCCACGAAATGGCATCACCAAAACTTTATGTTGCAATTCACTTTTTCGAGATAATTATCAACTAATTATCTCTTTTGTCTTGAACCAGTGACGTCATAGATAATTAGGAGTATGTATTTTTTCTAAAAACAAGCGTTTTGAGGCATGAAATAGGATTTGAACTGTGGAAAAAGGTGGGAAAGTGCTTCTACTTTCATCTCAGACAGAGTGTAGGCTTACACACAAGCAGGTTGGACTGGTGTGGTGGGGGTTGGCAAGATTTTTTGGGGTTTTTGGCTAATAACTCCTCATAAATATCATCAATAATTTGTTTTTCATCTGAAACTTCATATAATGATAGATTAGAAGGTGTTACCAGGCATGCTACCGGCCCTAAAATTCCTAAAAATCCCTAAATAATTTTTTTCTCCCTAAAATGCCCTAAAAATTGAGACATTTTAGGCATTTTCCCTAAAAATCCCTAAATTTCACTTTTTCCGGTTAAAACGTCGCTGGGTGATTGAAAGTCGTTTACTTGGAAGTGGAGCGAGAGGGCCTTTCTTTGTCCTGTTGTCCGGTCAAGTTCACCTGCCACAACCCTGGAATTGTTTGGAAGTGTCTTACAGCAGCCTATGGATGATAGGCTAGCTTCCTTACCTTCTGGGGGTGCCAAGTGATCTTGATGGTTCAGATTCTGAAGACTTCAGAGCAGAGGCGGATCCAGGTGGGGAGAAGGGGTGCAAACCCCCCTTCCAGCATGTCCAGGCCAGAGGGCCCTCTTTGGCATAGGGTGCTTTTTTGGCAGAGAGTGCCTTCTTCAGCACAGAGCCAAAGTAGCCACTTCCATGCCACGGAATGGCGTAAAGGCACTCTTATTTTCCAAAATTTTCCCAGAGGAGGCCCGGACCTCCCACCGATATTTCGCCTCGCGTCATTGGTGCACCCCCTCCCCCATAGGCAATAATCCTGGAGCAGCCCCCGCAAAGCCAATTTCCAAGCAAGTGCCAGCAGACAGCCATTTCATTATTTCATCTTNTTAAGTTTGAATCCTTTTCGTTGTGGTTGTTGTATCAATGTTGAGTGACCAACTCCACCTTGGCCTGAGAGAGACCGCAGTGGTAAATCAGTGGTGAATCAGTGCTGAATCAGTTCTATTAGGATAATTTTAAGACAAAGACGAAACAGTGCTAAATCAGTGCTGTCCTCCAGAATTGCTAAGTTATTTTAGTGTCATATCAGTGTGGAATCAGTGGTGATTCAGTGCTGTTGGTTTCGTTGGTTGAATCAGTGTTAAATCAGTGTTGCTCTGAGAAATCTAAGTCCAGATGGTGTTGTTTCAGTGTCTTTTCAGTGCTAATTCAGTTACAACTGATTCAGCACTGATTTCTGGTGTTAAATCAGTTATACTTGGAACTAACACTGATCAAGACAGTGGCAATTTCAGTGTGGAATCAGTGGTGTCCTGGGATGTGGTGTTGTTTTGGTGCTAAATTGGTGGTGATTCAGTTCACCACTGAATATCAGTGGCCACTGATCTACGGTAAGGGAATGTTAGTAGGGAGGTTTCGCAAGCGCCCGGTTAGGCCATACGACGACGTTTATCTATTGTTTGGGTATACCCACACAATAGATGAACGTCGTCAGGCCTTTCAATTACATGACGTTGGGGATGACTTGTATCTTTAGGACCTAATTTGGGGACATTTATGCGCAGCGTTATGCGTACCCCCTCACCATATTTCAAGGAGGCTGGATGGTCTGTCAAATTGAAATGAAATACCATATTTGGTGCTCTGCTCCCGATTACGCATTCTTTTACAAGCTGTGTGTCACACCAACCCACAGCTTCCTTCCATTCTCAGTCATGTCAGTAGGCCTTAATAGGACAAGCAAAAAAATCTTTAGTTTATCGTCCTCCGCCCGTGCCAATTTTCAGCACCTGCAAAAGTTTTTAAAAATTTTTATTAGTTTGAATTTCACTCCGCGCCACGTATCACAACGCCGCCAAGCGGTAGATCTGTAAACAACAGTTTCCAAAGCGTGCTCTTCATGCATTTTCAGCACTTTTGTGACAAAATCCAGTCTTAGAATAGAGGGTCGGGGTGGTGACATAACATGCTCAGGAGGAGCTGATTTTGTAATTTCTTCATACCGAAGTAAAATAAAAAATAAAAATAAAAAGTGCCCCCTTGCCTATTTTCAAGAACCACTTGGACGACAAACTAAAAAAATTTTTGCTTGCCCTTAATTTCAAACACTTCAGCATTGTTGAGTGTTGTCGATTTTCAGTCTTTGAACAGCAGACTTCTTGTACAAGTAGTGGTAATCTTTGACCCAGCTCCTTTTTAAATAAGTGAAGTAGGAACTCTTGAGATATGGAACTGGAAGTCCATGGTATGACTTGACGTCACACACCAGCATCTTCAAGTTCAGTGGTTGTTTGTTCTCAATCTCAGGCAGGATTTCTAGTGGCGCAAAAAATACGAAGACTCAAGAGGGCTGGCAAAAAGCATGACATGCTATGCATTTGTTTTCAATGAACTTTGCTGTCCTTTGAGAGAAAAATGTCGTGGCAGAGGTTAAACTGCAATCTCCTCAGATTTTCATGTCTTTTTCAGGAAGCCAATAATTATTCAGGATGACGGACATGCCAGTTACATATGAGACGAAGACCACCAGTCAGGTCGAGGGTGGGCCAGCGGAAACTACATCATTGGGATGTTACGGGGGATATGTGAAAACAATCCCTGGTATTTTAAAAATTGCAGAACTGGTAAGATTTGTATAACTGTTTAGAATTAGAGTACTGTTAGTGTTGACTTCATTAACCTGTTAACTGGGTACAGCGTACTATTACGTCATGAAGAAATCCGGGGAAGCCCCCAAAACACCCGAGGATCTCAGCTTGCGTAAGGCGTAATAGTACGCCTTGCCAGGAAATGGCGCTTCACAATCACAGTGCGTAGGATGTTTGATCATATACCCTAGTACAGTGTGTTCCGCGGTACCGCCTGGTACTGCAGCATTTTTCGTCAAAAACACCGCACAAAAACTAACAAAATCGACGTGGACGAATGCTGGCCGTCCTAAAATCACATTTCGTGTTCAAAAATACAAGAACTGTCAGACTAATATGCTACAAATTGCCTGAAATCGAAGGGTGATGTACACTCTGACCACCGTCTCTGGCGTCACGATCCGGGGTGCGATACGCGTTCCGTATCATCCCAGTGGGATGATACGCCCTCTGGTAACCAATAAGCTTTGATTTAAGGAGCTTTGCGAGGCCTTTTGGCACACTTCCTGGAAAAACTCGGCCGTCTCACTCCGCTGGGCTCACTCCATCAACATTCGCAGATTAATACAAAAACAACAGTGCTCTGACATGGCGGACATGCATGGTGGTGACGGGTGACATCGGTGGGGAATTTTTGTTATTTTTTGCATGTTTTTGTGGTATATGATAAATAATATAAACCACACTCGTGAGATTTCCGAGGAAGCAGAACACACTCGTGATGATCTTTTGCAAAAGATCACCACTTGTGTGTTCTGTACCTCGGAAATCCCACTCGTGTGGTTTTATGATTATATCATGTCTGGAACCTTATGTGTCAAATACCCTACTTTTTTTTGGCAAATTTTTTTCTAAGAAAGAACATTTTTTTGAAAAATCACTTACATACACAGTTAACGGGTTAATATGATGTTGCACTGCGTGGGGTGGTTGGGCATCACCATAGCAGCTAGGCCCAAAATGATATTTAAAGGGGTTGTTCATTTTCGTCAATTTGAGTAATCTGAGTTGTGATCCTTGAGAAAATGGAGAAAGCTATGAAGACTGCAATTTGCAGGATGGATGTCGCACGCAGGTGGTCGCCACTGGTCATCAGTTAACTTCCAAGCGTACATATGTACATGTACAACCTTGTGCCTGTGAAGTTTCGGCCCGATCGGACATTCAATATCATGAATATGGCCGCCAGGTGGCATAACCCAAAAATCATCAAGTTCTGTACAGTACAGGCCATAATTAAAGTCCACCGCGCTGCGTATCCTGCGCGAGGGACGTGCATGTCCCACGCAATGCATGAGATTCTACCATGCGCGCAGTCTACACAATCCCTCGCGCCTCCCACGCACGGGCCGCGCGAGGGAGGCGCACAGTGTAGTAAAGTACACTGTGTATTAAGTGCACAGTACGTGCGCAGTACACGCATGGGATAGATTTCCATTTTTTGGGCGATATTCACCGGCACACCCCACGTCGGCCCATCACTGTGTGCACATGGTGCAGGCTTCGCCCAAACAGTCACACTGAGATTCTCACAACAATCTCATCTTATCGACGAGGATTTGATAGTTTTCATGAATCAAGGCTTGTCTTTAAAATATCAGGTATTCATCTCTGGTTGACAGTTAAAAATTTGGTGGAAAAACGATGTTTTAGAGCAAGGATTGTGGACCGATTTTGATGTTTACATCCGCGAACATCAACATGACGGCGAAAAACCCCCGGGAAAAACCCATAGAATCGTGATGAAATGTGGTGAAACGTTGGTCAAAAACAAAATATTAGGGCAGTTGCCGTCCCTTCCTATGCAGGAAACAAAACACATGCCACATTTTTACCAACTAACGAACTTACAAACAGGACCAGACCAAAATTTGGGTTTAATCATGACAAGTTACGACCGTGTTTACAAGGTTCGTCGCTAGGCCACATCACTTCCTTCCGTTACCGTATTTGGATCGCTGGTGGGCGGAGTTTCAGATTATTTTGCATAATTTTTT
>NMRB01002115.1:67537-81840 GCA_002633025.1 Notospermus geniculatus | reverse complement strand
AAGCAAATTAAGCTGGCGTTATTGACAAATGTGTTATTCACCATCAGACCGGTTTGTACAGGGGCAGGAGAAACAATGTACACCTAACTTCTGAATGGTTGGATTTAGCCTCTATAAATGTATTACCAACAGATAGAAACATGGTTCCTCTGATTCAGCCAAACATGTTCTTAATTTGTTTTGGCAAGCGGAAATCACTTTTTGGGGTATTTGGTCCCATTTTGTGTAATTTTACATTAAAACATTTTAAAATCGGCGATTTCCCATCATGCAACAAGTGAAAATATTCAAAACTGTGCTTATGTGATTCACTGTCCTCATATTTCTATCTGTTAGTAATACATTTATAGGGTCTAAATCCATCCATTGAGAAGTTAGCTGTACATTGGTTCCCTTTCCCCTGTGTACAAAGCCAGTCTGTGGTGAATAACACATTTATCAATAACGCCGGATTAATTTGCTTAAAAAAGGCACGTGGGACAATTTGTGAAATTGTTAACATATCAAACCGTTTTCTACACATCTTTTCCTATATAAAAATGTTAATTAAAAGTTTATTTCCGGGGGTGCACACAAACCCCCCTTTTTGACTAGACTATTAGTCTCATAACCAGCCGTCTAGTGTTCATCTTGCCATTTTATGGCCGACTGTGCCCCATGGGGTGGCGTGTAACTATATTTAACCAGGAATCGCTGGGGACAAGTGTACAATGTAGCTGGCAACCAGTGAGATGTGATGTTAAAATAACCCTGTAGGGGCTCAAGGCCAGGTTTGATGTTGGCTTTGAGGCAATGGATCATCCTGTGCAATTTAAGAAGTCGAAAATGAGGTAGACATTTTTATACGATTGATCACTATGTTATGTAATAGTTGTGCTATATATTTATTTTGATTCAAGAGTGCACTGTCCACCTTGTTGAGGAGTGCTTTAGAATAAATATCAGTCAGAAATTCACGGGTCCATCGTTAAAGTATATCTCCCAGAATTGATGGTATTATACTGAGTGCTAGATTTTGATTGGTCCATCAATGATGTGGTAGAATTTGATTGGTCGATCATCAATATACTGGTAGAATTTGATTGGTCGATCATTGATATACTGGTATAAGGTAATCTTAAATGATTACAAACGGCTTATAATTCTGAGTCCGAAGTCCGTGTCCAGAAAAGAAGAAATTGGGAGAGTGATATCATAACAAGTGTTTGTATTTTTTATGATAGTACAAATAATAGCATTTAATCATGAGATGAAAGTGTAGTTTTGCAGACTATTTTGGGCATTTAGTCACGTAGAAAATTACACCTAAGGTTGTTCATCATTAATCTGTGGGCGTATTCGAATCCTCGTTCTTGACAACACTCGTGCTGACCTAGTTCATCGAGATGCTGACTCAACTCGAGAACAGCAGTTCTGAACGCCAAGAACGCAACCCGAGTTGGGCTGAGAACACGTTCTCCTCACTCCCCACTCAGCGGAGGGTTGAGAAGAACTTGTTCTGTGCCGACTCGTGTGTTGCGTTCTCGGTGTTCAAGACTGCCGTTCTCAAGTTGAGTCAGCAAGTACAATGAACTAGGTCAACACGAGTGTTGTCAACAACGAGGATTCGAATACGCCCTGTGTGTTTGTATCGTGTAGTGTTACCAAAATCGGCCATCAACACTGTAGGCAAGCAGTGGCCTTGCAGAGACTTTCAGATATCGGTATTTAAAGTGCCATTGTGTTAGCTTTTCTATCCCGTGGCGGCCGACGTAACCTTTGACCTTTCAGCAACCTCGTATACATGTTCGACAAGACTGTTCAAATCTATCCTTTTGAATGATCTAAGTTACCAATAGGCATTGAACCTGTTGCCACACATAAAAGAAGTTGAAGCATGGTCACCTTGCTTGATGAAGCGTTAGTTATGACAGCACATTTCTCATTAAGTGATGAAAAGAACAAACCCACGTGACCGACCTTGGGGCTATTTTGGCCAAATTTTGGCCTGTTAAGATGTTCAACCTTATTTGCTGGATAAGTTGAGGCATATTACATGTATATCATGATATAAACTTCCCAGTATCTCACCCAATCTGCCAATTATTGATCCAATAACGCAGTTTTTGTGTGACCTAGTTGCGTGGGGTGCTGCAGGTGTGATGAGGCAAACCGCATCCAAACCCCAGAAACGCAGGGAAATCGTTGCGCATTCAAGATGGCTCCCTTGGAATTGTGTCCGAGGGGAAATGCGAGTTGTCACGGAAATTGCCTAGCAGTTGCCTTCGGAAGTTCCAAATGGCTTACCTCATGCATACAGTGGCACTTTAAATACAGGTCCTTCATAAGAAGGAAATCCAGAAGTTCACCAACACTGGTGGCTCTCTTGGAGGGCAAAGCAAATGTACAATATTATTTCATGGCCTTAGTGACAGTTTTCTTTAGATTAAACAAATGTATAGTCTGTCGTAATTGTGTTAATCTGTCATGGATTTTATAAAATGAATAATGTATTAGGCCCCATGGATTTGATTGTTAGGTTAACGGATGTTCCATGCCCAGGGCGTGGATGGTGTACCGTTGGGATAATTTTGAGGATAACTTTAGGTTTTGAACATCCTGGCCTGGAATTGGAGAATTCAAATTTTTGGTGTTTGAGTGGCAGGGAGTGAACTCCCTGCCACTCAAACACCAAAAATTTGAATTCTCCAGATCTGCCTAACAATTAAATTGAGATGGCCTTAGTAGCACATTGGTCAATGTGAATCATAGATCTGCACTGATGAGAATTGCAGTTTCATACAGTGCAACCTCGCTATAACGAACTGCTTGGGATCCAAGGGTAAAGTTCGTTATAGGGAGGGGTTCGTTATTTATAGCGAGGAATCCGAAAAAGGCGAGTCTGTATAGTCAATGGCAATGGTCCGAGGATGTACATTTATATGTGCACTGAAAACGCTGTCACTGAAATACCGTAAAGCGAAATATTTTCGCGTTCTAAATGTTGGCGAATGGCCTAAAAATGCAGCATTCGCGGGGATAAATATTCGTGGTAAAGGTCCTTATCAAAATTTTCTGCGGGGAAATATATTCGCGAGTGTCGCACTCTGAATAATGAAGAAGATCTACGCCACACTTCTCAGGAAGCAGGAAGCTGAATATCCTGGCACGATCTGTACTATCAACTGCATACCACAATGCTTGTTAACACTCGTTCCGGGCATCTGGGAATGACGTCAGGATGGGAATCCCCACGCTGCATTGGTCAACTGGTGCTGATGACTCATCAATATAGGATTTAGCGGGGAACAAAATTCGCGTTGCGTATGGCAGGTGTCGACGGTAATTTGCATTCACGGAGAAAAAATTTAGCGAGTGCCGCAGCAATTCGCGATTTTCGCGAGAATTTTTCCCCGCGAACATATTTCGCTTTTCGGTAAACGAAAGTTTTCATGTCTCAATTTGTTATGCTGTATTAAAAACTCATTTTCAATGAATACCGGTAAAAACATTGTCCCACAGTGACAGGGGCTACAGGGTGAACCTGAAAAATAGCCCTTAGAGAAAATGTTGGGGTCCATTGGGTAGGGTTCGTTATATCCGGGAGTTCGTTATATCGAGGTTGCACTGTATTAAAATGAAGTTAGAGGCAGGTACGGGATTATCATAGTGTGAATTCCTCCAAGTGAGTTATAAACACTTGTCACTTCTCTTCTGACATTGCACTCAGTGGAAGACTTTACTGGCGATAGATGCCACCACCAGTTAGCGGTCCCAGAACGGCACGAAATTTAACGTCATAGAGCAGAAGATCATGCCACAATGTCATCGATAATGACATGAGGCTGTGGCCTAAGTCTGTGACTTCAAAATTTGTGACGTTCTAGGTAGGAGCACAGGCGGCCTCTAACGGCAGTAAAGTCGCCCATTGCTTCTGCATCACTTGAATTCCAAACATCAGACACCATTGACGGTCAGTGTTACAACTATTCCTTTTTCGGATGTTTCCCGGACTTGTATTTTTAGATAAAAATCTGTGGTTTGTATTCATGTAATCAAAATTGTGCAATAGACTTCCTAGCATGGATCAGTATTCTTTATATTTGTCCAGTTAGCTTTCTTTCTATGCAGGCACACCTTGAGATCAACTACTTCTAACTTAAGCCCCGTTTACACAACAGCGGATTCCATTTTGGTTTGCGGCGAGCGGTGCAGTTTTTCACAGGGATTTGGAAAATCCTTTGATGGTTTAACAATACCGGTAGTTGGCGTATTATTTATCCCAATGCCTGTGAAAACCGCTCCACTCACCGGAAGCCGCTGCGGAATCCTCTGTAGTCGGAACGGGCCTTTACGGGCTTCATACACTGATCGATTGAAGTTGAAAGTTATCACTTCATAAAGGAAACAAACATAAAGGTTCAACTTACCGGTATAAATTTAGCATTTTATAAATGTGGACAGTATCCCTTTAGTACTCAACAGATTTGCCTTCTGACTCTTCCGTATGATAGGCAAGACCCTTCTGCATGTTTAGTGCAAATATTGTTGAATTCAGACTAGTAGTTTGATCTTATGATACAAAAGGACTGAATTAATGAGAACCCCACAAACGATGAGAGCGCAGGGTCATCTATGTACACTTGAATAGGCTAACATACATTTGCACATGGAACACTGATTGTGCTGAAAATGGCTCTGTTATCCTCCGAAATGGAATCTAAGGCATCAAGTTGACAGGTTCATGTACCCCACTACCATAAAAAAGGTTGAAGCACCTGACTATTACGTAAAGCCAAAATTCAGGCAGTGAGAGACATCTGGTGGCAACACATGAAGGTTTTTCCAGGTACTTCATTTTGCTCCTGCTGCACTTTCAATTCACTCTTCATTGGCCATTCGCCACTTTAAAAAGTGACAGAGTATGATGGTTCGGTTCACACTTCTGTCACGCTGTGTTCACACTGATGCTGGTTTCAAATGAGGAACTGGCGATCCGCTGTACAGCACTCCAAGCAGTGTGACCGCCCCAACCTGATTTTTATCTGCCAAGGATTATAAAAGTTTTGCTGTCAGGTGACCAAAACAAACAGCAAGTTGCTAACGAAGTTATTTGTGTCTGTTACCCTGCATATTTTCAACACAAATAGAAAAAAATAATCTTTGCCAATCTCATGTTCACTTTCACTTTCACTTTCAGTCCAATCAAATTTTGTTCGTATTAAATTATGCAAAACTACATGTACATGTAGAAATAGGTGTGTGACGTTTTGTTTTGTGGTGCTGTAATGAATTTGGCTTTAGTACATTTCAACATTTCTGTTCATAGCATTTGAACAGTTTCACTTTTTGGATTGGCTCACCCACGGGTGGGAATAGTGAGGTTTCGCAAGCGCCCGGTTAGGCCATACGACGACGTTTATCTATTGTGTGGGTATACCCAAACAATAGATAAACGTTGTCGTATGGCCCAACCGGGCGCTTGCGAAACCTCACTAAAATCCCATATCCAATGACATTTTGTGCAAACATTGACTTCATAAAGCAACCTAGAGCATACCTTCAAAATGACCCCCATGGTGCGAGTTAGTATGAAAATCTATATTCATGAAGTGGTGTCTTCTGAAGATCCGCACAAAACTGCACAAGGCCACTGATGGTTGTATTCTAACAAAAAGATTGTATTCCAACAATAATTTGGTGTATTATGATAATGTAATAACTTGGGGTGATGGCGTGTTAGTCTGTACTAAAAGTTAAAGTTAAAGTTTGGGTTTATAGTCTGATCACAACAACGGTAGAGGTGTCATCCGACTTTACACTTTAACCCCAGTCTATCCTGAAACCTTTCAGTAGAACTCAGATGAGCTGCTCATTCAACGCTACAATCCGAACATTTCCGACCGGTACCCATTTATACACCTGGGTGGAGAGAGGCCAGTGCGGCAAAGAGACTTGCCCAAAGTCTTACGCTGAGTGAGATTCGAACCCGGTGTAACGTTTTTCAGTGTGCCCCGTGTGCCAGTGTGACATTTCAATAGACTGACGGAATAAGCTGCGACTTGACAATGAGCGACACACAGAAACAGCGAGTCGGTTTCCCAGAGTGTTCCGAACAATGGAAGTCACACTGAAAAACGTTACACCGCGACCCTCTGACCGCTAGTCGGAGTCCCGAACCACTACACCACTGTGGCTCCTACTACCGGTATTCAGATTTAGAGCCTTGATGTTTATGAACTATTGCATATAGGCCTAGAATGTGTATAATTACTGATTCAACTCTGGATGCAATGTTCCCGGAACGCAGCTATGCTGCCACCTTGCGGAGCATTCAAATGTCTTGAGCGGAACGCCACGTCATATTTTTTCTGTATATAGGGAATTTGGCTTTTTAGATGCCTGTAGGATTAATCACGTACTTTCGACCACCAACATTGACAAAATTGACCAGTATTGTCTCGTGAACTGTGACAGGGATCGACGCACGTGAAAATCAAAGTCCATTCAATTCGATTGTTAAGCGAAGGATTACAATATGTGGGTATAGAGATAATAACCATTCGAATGTAATCCTACAACAGTGGTCTTTGTTTGGCGGACTTGCGTTCGTGTTCCTTTCACACCTGTTTTGCGTTTTCTGCACATGCGTATCTTCCCCATGTGCTGACCCGGGCAGGCTCGAACATATTAAGGTTCCGTGAGTCGGAGCGTGTATCACACACACCCGAACCATCTCTCCATGGTTCGGGTGTGTGTGCATTCGAGAACTTGAGCAGAATGTACCTCATATGCCGATCCTCTGTTATCGACCCTGCAATTAGATCCACACAGGCCTAGGCTTACTCATATCTCTAACCCCCTAAACCTAAACCAAAACTGGTTCCGATTCCTCTGGTTCTACAAAACACCTTTGTACATCATGAAGTAACTGGGAAAATTTAAACCCATTCAAGTTTCAAAGGCATGCTGCCCCCATTTTCCATCCTTAATACTCGACGATTCCAACTTTTTGACCCCTCTGGAACCCTTGGAAGCCCGGTATTTTTATTGGTTGGAAAAAGCCTTTTCAAATGTGAAATCTATCCTTTTCAAATGGATGTATAGTTATAGCCTAGATGCTTGTTGAGTATACTTGTATATGTATATTATTAAAATCCATGCTTTTGAATCCAGTGTTGTCTTTCTCATTCAACGCGCACTTTTCTATAGGAGCTGTCAGCGAGTTGGCCAATAGGTGTCACTACGGCCCAATTCAATGCATTTAGCGGACCCATTCATTCTTGATCGAGCACCAATCACGTGGATTTTCCTGTGTATTGGTCCGCTAGAACTTTGCTGCCATATTTCAGCATTATGCGCAGCTGACTGCTCCTATTAAAGACCAGGCACGCCAGGAGCCTTTCGATCACAAAGCTCTCTTAGCAGTTAAAACTTCGTACCATTCCGGGCACTATTGTGCAATGGTTTAGGACGCTACAAATGTACATGTACAACCCTTAACATGTACATGTATGCTTTGTGAATGAGGCTCCTGATTGGACATGGATACCGTATGAGTAAATACTAGTAGGTCAGGGACCTTATTCACAAAGCCTCCGTAAGGACTTGCGGTACCGTAAACATTCCGTAACTAGATACGTGGTATTCACAAACGAACCGTAACTTTACGTATTTGCGTAAAGTGTCCCGTAAATTGCTTACGTCCTATTCACAGAGCCACCGTAAGGAGTTACGGTACCGTAAACATCCCCGTAGAGGTTACGGTCTATTCACAAAGCCACCTTAATATACATAAAGGAGCGTCGGCCTCCGTAAACTTACGGGAGGTCGAGACCTCCCGTAAGCATTTTTAAAACTCATGTCAACACTGCAACGCTATGATTATTGGTTGTTAGAGGTGTAAGGGTATCAGGACATTACCCCCTGGACATTTACCCCCCNGGGGGGGGTGAATGTCCCAACTAGTGAGGCTTCGCAAACTTGACGAAATACAAAAGTCGACTCTATCCATTTTCAGATGGTGGCGCCACAATATCGCCGCTGCGAATGCATCCTTTAGCATTTTAGCATACATTAATTCCTGATGAGGCATGATGGGACATCATCATGCACCAACATCCAACCTAATTCGACCTCATTAAAATTTGTCTGGACAGGGAGTTATAAGACCTCTAATTCACCTTTAACTGCCACGCAACGTCTCCTTGTTTGTGAACGACTCCAAATCACTGCTAAGCGTCTCTGTTTTGTTGATGAACATCTTTGTTTTGCTAAAGAACATCTTTGTTTCTAAAAGCACGTCTCTGATTTTGTAACCTACGTCTCTGTTTTGTCAACGGTTCTACTTTTTGCGGATATAACCGCCCATACCCTACTCCATGACTCGGTGGATTCACAGGTCATCTTTACCGCCATGGAGTTGATCAACGAATAGCCCTCCGCAAAAATTACGTCAGTATGGTCCGAGTTTGCACCAAACGGCCTAGAGTACTATATGAGGAATAAATTAACCAAATTGATTTGAAATTCGCAACAAAAGAAGATTAAATAGAACTTCCCGGAGCGGTTTTTTATTCAGTTTACGGTACCGTAAGTTGGTTACGGTACGGAAAGTTTGTGAATACAAATTGGTAGATATTTACGGTACCGTAAAATAGTACTTTACGGTACCGTAACTAAAAAAATATACGAATTTTTGTGAATAAGGTCCCAGGTCAGTAATGCAAAAATGCATGCTGCACTATCTGAACCGCCAGCTTAACTGCATTCAGCCGAGCCTTCCCCCCGGCATGCTTGTCAATCCATGAACATGAATACAGGTGACCAATGTGGAACTGAACTTCAGTGTCGTTAACACGGAGGGAACTCTGTGTCTGAAGTGAAGTGTCTGTTAGCCTGTTTTACGAGGTAAAATATCTGCACAAATTTTCTGTTTTTTCTGAAAACTCAAGAGCCCACGGCTTTCGAACAATCATCTGTCGAAGCCCGTACCCATGTTGCATATTCAGAAAATTTGCTAAAAAATTTGACTGCGTGAAACAGACTTGGTGGGAGATTCATCGTAAATGTTTTAGTTTTGAAGAAATAACCACTAAGTGTAAGGCGACGTGCACACTGCAAGCGAGTTCTTGCCAACACAGCGCTTATCAAGGATTTCACATACCGGTACATGTACATCTTGTGGATGTTTGCGCAACCAAATGTGACCCGCTCTGGCAAACACAGACGCATGTCCCTCTTAGCTGGCAGGTTGAGACCAAATGTTTGTCAGTTTCAATATTGTCTGTCTATTATGAAATCTGAAACAATCTATTTCTTCCATTCTCTCCTGGTGTCATCGAAGTTCATTGAGGCTCACCTTCTGAGCGACATGCGTCTGCTTTTGCCAGAGGGGGTCACAAATATAAAATTTAGACCTGGTTGTGCGATCGTCCTCAGTTTGTAACACGCCAATGCTAGCTTCCGGAGCTATGAAACATGTTCGCCACATCGCTGGGTGAAATTCGCTTCGCTTCACCAGTTTGCTCGCAGAAATGAAAAGACAAACCAAGTAGGTAGATTCATTGTAAATTTACAATATACATCACGGTAATCATTAATACATATAACGGTGATAAAGGTATTCACAGCATCAATAAATTTGGTTCAAGAGTAACATTTCTAGAACAGAAAGATTGGACTGCCCGAGAAAATTCAACCTTGTCCACAGGGGTAGTTTGCTAGGACCACTCACTCACTAAAACCTGGAATTACAGAGGTCAATTCCAAGTTGGGTATTCATGGAAGGAACTTGCCGAAGCTTTTTTCTGATGATAACAATTAATATTTAGAATCCATTGTTATCAAAAATATCTATTTTTGTTGTTATGCATTCATTCAAACAACAATCAATGAACCTTACCATTTACAACGTCTTCTTTGGGTTTCTGCACTTGTCTTCCTGTTACATTCAAGTGGAGGATTGTGGTACCAATCTTAAAAGTTTTGCTGGTACATCACTTCCACTGACTTCGGCGACCAATCACATGCCATAATTCTGTTATGATGCCAGTGAGGGGTTGGTGAGCAAGCCAAGCCCCCTGGGAACGAGGTTGTAGAAAATTGGACTGCCTCCTGATTTGGTTTTGGCCCCCTAGAGGCAAAGTCAAGAATCAGATTTTACCGAAATTTCGTCTGTGAATCACTAAAACCTAGAGGTACATGTACACACAAAATTTCAACGCAATAGCTCAAACCATCCAAACATAAACCTTCTAAGTTTTTCACAAAATGCCCCCAACTGGTCAAAATAGGAACTGCATCACACCCAAAATCGAATTTGACTTAGATTTTGTGGTCATACACACCCACATGCCATATGAAAATGATCCGCCTAAAACTAAAGGTGCTATCCATCTGACAAAGGAAAATTTTACAGACGCACACACGACAGACCGCCACTAAAGGTGCCAAGCACAGCATAAGCCCTTTTGGCCTATCTGCCAAGCGGGCTAAAAATATTTTGCTGATAGGAGACTTGTAATGCAGGAGGATACCAGGAAATCCAGAAGAAACTAGTACAATCAGAGAGAGAGTTGCCCTCACAACACCACAGCCTGAAGATTGGGGCTGCCCAGGAATCGCACCGCAAACCTTGGCGGTGACAGATTCAGTACAGTAAAGATGGCATAAGTCGGAGTCGAATAACTCGGATAATCACATAACTCGGATTACCCCCCGAGGTCCCGATTTTTTCCAACGTTAATTCCATTAAAAATCATCGCATAACTCGGATCCTGTAAGTCGGATTTTCTCCTAACATCGCATAATTCGGATCCTGTAAGTCGGATTTTCTCCTAAGTCGGATGAAAACTTGAGTCCCATTGTAATACATTTCCATTAAAATCTTGTCACATAAGTCGGATGAGCATAGGCTATGCACAAAATCTAATACACACATTCACAACATTGGACAAATGCATTTGAAACTGCCGAGAGGAACACTTTCCCTTTGACTATGATCGTCAATTTCCGTCAGGTGTTGTGTTTCTGAGAAGAAATGCGCCATCAAGATCGACAAGCAATCAGGGGCTTTATTCATGAAGCACACTTAGGGCTATACTCTTAAGTGTCCTCTTAATCTATTTTTGTTGTTCCCAACACAATACTTTTGGAGGGCCCTAAGAGCAGGTAGCCTTAAGTGTGCTTCATGAATATGGTCCCGGTCTTTTTGGCAATTCTGAGTTCATTACCAATGTCGCACAAGTCAGATTTTCTCCGACTTGTACGTCTAAGTCGGATAAAAATCTGACTTACACGTAAGTCGGAGAAAATCCGACTTACACATAAGGTGGATTTTCTCTTAGTCGGACAAAATTTACTGGCCCACTTGCATCCGGCTTATGCGATGTTTACTGTTTAAATCCACTGGAGCAAAATAATGTTCCATCAGATCAGCTTCATGTTCCTCATTTCAGCTACGGCACTGACCAACCTCTGTGGCATCTTATCTGAGGCATCGTTGTAGTTTGCCGGCTCGGCCTTCAAGAGTGTTGCCATGTTTTTCATAGTTTCCGACGCATGGAGACCAAGGTCGTCGAGTACATTACACAGATAATCTGAAAAGTAAACAAATGATATCAAGATAAAAACGGAGGACAAGTTTATTTTGTGATAAAACAAGGGAATTCATTAATTATGGTGTAAACCCCCAGAATTTCACGCCTCTGAATGAGCACACAATGGCAAATCAACTACATGGGGTCTTTTGGTCAGGAGTCTGGGGTTCAACCTCTGCCTAGCTGTATGAACATTGTATGAACATATCAACCTAGCTGTATGAACATTGTAAACAAGGGGGACGTCTCCACTATCACACCTTTGGCTCAAAATGGCCGCTTCATTACATTTTCGTTCTGTTCTTCTTTGAATTTCACCTGGGTGTGGTAGTGGCAACGTTCCCTTTGTACAAAGAAAATTCTGTAGAGGATGAGAATATGAGCAGAGCCTGCTCACTCTCGTCCTCGTTGTCTATATTATTTAGATAATAAACTTGATATATGTAAACCTCTGCCTTACCATGCTCCCAAACATTTGATAGCATCATTATTTAAAGCCACACTATTCAATTCAGAAAGTGCTTTTGTTCGCTGACGTTAGTCTATAGTAAAATGTACATGTACTATGCCCAGGGGTGGATCCAGGATTTGGGAAAGAGGGAGCACCCTGTGTTAGAAATATTCAGACACGAGATTTCTCTGCGGAAACGCGGATTTCCGTGTTTTAGATTCCAAAAGGTTGGGTCCCGAGATTCATGTAAATTTGCAATAAAAATTGAGGGGGGGGGTCCAATTAGTGCCCCTTTCCCATCCTATCACCAGCCCCAAAGTCATTCTTCGAATCGCCCACCAACTGACGCAATCGCCATGAACGCGGGAACAACGCGCTCTCCCTCCGACAGCCACACCGGACGCAGTCCACTTCAAAACGAAAATCAATAATTTATGCGCAATCACATTATGTATTCACGTCTCTACACGCCATATTCGCGCCCTTCTTCCTGATCGGTCAATCAACTCCAGTCATGAACAGTGATGAATGGAATAGTAGCGTAACGGTGACCAAATTTGGCACAGCCTCTGACGTCACACACTCGGCCGGTCGATCGGCAATTTCCGTCAGTATTCGTGCCAAGTGGCCGGTCAGTCGGCCGATGTTCCGGTTCCAAGATTCCTCTGCGTTTTCATGCCTGCCGATATCCTGGAAATAGGCTCTCTGGCGTTCCCAAATGAAAATTTTTTCTCACATTAGAGCTCTACCTGCTGTTTTTTCAGTGTTTGCTGAAAATTAGTCCTGATTCCTTGATGTATCATGTATCAGGCAAGCATTTTGGGGACTTTCAGGAGGCATGAGAACTCTGCATTCTCCTAATAGTTTGGAAATACATGTACCGAAAAATTCAATACAGATGGCTTTAAGTATTACATGTACACAGGCAAAATGACGTACATACGGCAGACGTACAGCAATTTTTATATCCGCCGTATGTACAATGGATCTGGACGTCCGGTGTACGTATGGCTTACGTACGGAAAAATATGTCCACCGAGTATATGTCATACGTATGGCGTACGTAATCATACGCCACATATCCCGCGTACATACGACGACGTACAAACTGAATATATAGCTACTTTTATATACGGTATATATACGCAACCAGGACATAGGCATATATGCCGTATATACGCCATACGTCCGCCAGATAGATGTACGTCAATTTCCCTGTGTACCGGTACATGTATTTCAGGAGTGCATATTGCCAATTCAGGGTATTATAAGTAGCTAAGTTACTCACCAAACAATTCTGAGTGATATTCACATAGGCCTATTGTAGGAAGAAACAAGAGCCCTAGTAAACATTGTTGAGGAGAGATTGCCCTCCCTACCACACAAAGCCACCGAACGACTGGGGATCGAACCAGCAACCTCATTGGTGCCAGGCGTGGAAGTCAGGCCTCTCCATTACATGCTTCTCAGGCCGTTTAAGGGTGTAGTGAATTGGGCACATGCCCAAAATAAGCCCTGAAAAAATATGCCCAAAATAGGGTTCAGTGCCAAAAATATGATCTGTAAATTCAAAAAAAATTGAAAATATACCATTATTAGACAATGATCAAAGGGAATCCACATGTTATCACACATTTCTTGGGAAAAAATGAGTTTTGCCAATTTATTTGCGATGTTCTTATTCTGGATTAAAACGTAGCCATATCGTCACTATGCAAAAAAAGAGAAAAATTGGGATGCCCAAAATAGGGTAAAAATACAGGGTGTAGTGCTCTTCATGCAATGGAGAGGCCTGGAAGTATCCACTTCACCACACTGACTACCCTCAGTCTATCTTAATCTCACTCACCAATATCTGTAATCAACTGGCGTGTGGCATGTGGGGAAAGTTCATGGATCTTCAGAATTTCTTCACAATAGGTATGCATAGTTCCTCTGGCGATAGACTCCAACCACAGGTCGGCTATGTGTGCTGGCAGTTCTGAAAAAAAAGGTCAAAATGTAAACCTTAATGTACCACAGGATGAAACCAGAAAGTCCAGAGAATACCTGTGCTGTCAAAGGGACACATCGCCGAGCTTCGAGTATACCGCTGCGGCAGCGTCTATCGGCGGAACATTGCAAACTGATCATGTGAACACAAACTAGAGCAATGTCGATGGGAAGCCCATCGCATATCTCCCCGCTTTCGACAGGAAGTAATGGTGACATGGTTATTTTTCCTGTGTCTTTCATATATTGACCCTGGCAGTGTTTCCGCCAGAGGGGGGGGG
>NMRB01002115.1:53439-67064 GCA_002633025.1 Notospermus geniculatus | reverse complement strand
CGGCCGGACAGCCGGACTGACGGCGGAGGGTAAAACAATATCTCCCCGACGTTTTTCAAAAAGCGGGGAGATAATCATCAGCGAAAGCCCTCTAATCATCCTGTGCAAGAAACAACCACTCAATAAGTAATGTGGTAGTAGACTTCTATATAAACTTTAAGCATGTTATCTCGATAGAAGTATCGAGTTTCATGGTGTCTTTCTCATAACTGCACAATTTGGCTCAGAAGACTGCGAAAATCAAGAATTCCCATTGATTCCCAGGTCCTCGAGAAAAATCGGGAAACATCAGCGAAATGGGAAATATTGCGCGAGTTATATCGATTGTATTATGTTAATGAGCATTCCCTCTACCATTTGGCCAATCAGGAGATGGTAGTTTGATGACGTCATCATTTCTAGTTTGGTGATTTCGCAACACGTCAGGAAACGAGAAATGGACAAGTCACAATCGTTGACAACCATATTAGCCAATCAATGCAATAGGATAGAGTCACGTGATCAGGAACGAACACGTACAGTGGAATGCGTTGCGGCTGGGCGACGTGGGGAGTCGACCTGATGAAGAGTGGTGCAATCAGGAATGGAACCCAGAACCTCAGAGGTGAGAGGCGGTGACGTTTCCACTGTACCACTCTGACAGCCAATGAGAGTAACATGTATGAGAGTTCTGCTGGCAGCCTGTGACTGTGGAAATTCCCAGAAATACTCTCTATCCAGAAATTTAAGACCAGAGTGCTCCACCCCAATTCAACCAGTCAATTCATCATCGTGTCCTGTGATTACAGTACAGGTCAGAATTGACATCCCTACGGCTTCGCGTAAGTTACTCGTAGGTTATGCGTAACTTACGGCTTTGGTTTCGCGTAACTCACTGCGTAACTCGCCAAAATCGCGTAACTCGCCTCGTAAATCACTGAGCACCTCCCAAAATTTGCGTAACTCACTTCGTAAGCTACGCGTAACATAGCTTGTGAGTTGTTGCGTAAGTTACGAGTGACTTACGTGTAACGAATTTAGGGATGTCAATTGTGACCTGTACTGTACGCCCACTTATTTCTATGGCTGTACTCGTAATAAGACCTAACAATGTAGGACTACGGAAGTCCATAACTGGCTATTGAAAGAGTCCAGTGGTCAGATGTCTATTGATGATTGATGAAATAAACAAGTTTTCTTCCGTATTCTGCTTTGAGTTCACTCATATTTGGCCATAGACTGGAGAGGTTTCATCATGAGCCATATTCAGTGGAAAATGATTATCTCGATCATTTTAAAATCAACACTGATCATTAACTGCACCGACCTCAGCCATTCACTTCAGCGCCATCGCGTCATAGAGCTTGGGCTTGATTGACCAAATTGTACAATAGGGTTTTTACTAGGGTCATGAATAAATACCATTTGGGCAGGCCTAGATGTTCCTCATTGTCTGGTCTTAAATTTCCGGATAGAGAGTATACTGTACTTGCGCAGAAAATTTACCTTGTTCATCTGTAAATGGCAGTTTTCCATGCTTCAGAGCAGCGATGATTGCTGGATTGTCCTCCATTGTGAATGGCTCAAGTTGCTGCGGCAACGTCATCAGATACTGGCCGATTTTCGTGATGTATTCTTGCGGCGAGAGACTGAACGTTGGGAGGTCTGATGTCATTGCACCACCGGCACTCTGCGAGGTCCACATCTGAAAAGGAACAAAACTGTGCAGAATGACCACTACATGTATATCATAAAAATTTACAACCTTCTTATTCTTATGAACTACCCTGGAGTGAGGTGATGAGTGGCGAGGGCGTTGGACTTGTACTACTAACCCAAAGCTGAAGGTTCAATTCCTGATCAAATCACCACTTTGTAATCAAAACTGACCCGACTGGTCTGAAAGGACTAACGGCCGTATGCTCAGGTCGGACTTCAGCCACACTTTCATTAAAGTCTGACTTTTCTCAATGCTTCAAGCAAAGGGAAAGTCTAACTGCACCTATCGTTTAGGCTGATGTCCGACCCAAGCACACGGCCCTAAGTGATGTGCTGAATGAGATGCTCCTAGCGTTCTCCAAGAAGTTTTCTGGAGAGGCACTTGTGATGATAATGTGAAGTGCCTTTCACACCGGACCTGCATAGAGTTGCGTAGTGCGGCAGACCGACTATGCCGAGCTAACGCAGCCCTACGCTGTGATATGCTGGACTACCACTCCTTTCACACCAGACCTACATAGAGTTGCATGCGCCCGACTACGCCGAGCTTATGCAGCCCTACGCTGGCCTACGTGGCAATACCCCGCGGGACGCAGAGGTGACGCGAGATGGATGCAAAAAATTAAACATGTTTGATTTTTTTGCGTTCTTCCGGCGTAGAGCACTGGACGCAGAAAGTACGCAGTTTTACGCAAGTCTACGCTACGCCCTTCCATGGCGTACAGTAGCGTAGTATTGCGTAGACTTGCATGAAAACTGCATACTTTCTGCGTCCTACCGAAAGTACGCGAAAAAATTTTACATGTTTAATTTTTTGCGTACTCCTCGCGTCACCCTTTGCATCCCTCGGCATATTGTCACATAGGCCAGCGTAAGCTCGGCGTAGTCGGTACGCTGCACTATGCAACTCTACGTAGGCCCAGTGTGAAAGGGGCTTTTGACTCTATGCTGTCGCCGCAAGAATACATCACGAATAATGTGTGGTTTGATGCAGTGCCTTTATCATATTATTATCATTATTGGAGTGGGAGATAGTGGTTTGAATCTTGTCAAAACCTCGCAGCACTAAGAATTTTCTGATCAAGGGTCTTATACCTGCATGTTTGCAAGGGAAACAAGATGCTCCTTCAGTTGGTGAAAGACGATATCGAATGCAAATCTGTGGACCTCTTCGCTCAGTTTACACATGTGCTTCATTACATCTGGTAGTACAGATGGTGTGTCACCTAAGAAAAGAGATGAGATGATATGCTAGAGTTACACTTTCATCACATCTTGTAGTACAGTGGTGTGTCACCTAGGAAAAGAGATGAGATGATATACTAGAGTTAACACGTTTCATCGCATCTGGTAGTACAGATGGTGTGTCACGGAGGAAAAGAGACAACATGTGACCCTTCACATCAAATCAGGTTATAGCCTTGGTTACACTACATAAAATTCCTGGGTGTTTTGCGGTCACACCTATGAATTGCCGGGCTTCAAGAAACCCGTGCCTGATAAACACGGGTTTTTGAAACACGGCAAGCTCGCCATGTTTTTCGAAGCCGGGTCTGGCGAGGAAAATTCATGTAGTGTGACCTCAAAATCCCCATGTTTTCGTTAGTTCTTACACGTCTACAAATGGCACAGCCATTAAGTGACCTTGCTTTCGCACCTCCAACAATGTGTGCCAATACAGAAACGACCGAACAGTCAGTGCATGCAGCGCACCTGTCGCCGGGCTACTTAATGACAATGAATATTCGCACACACGGGTTTACCCGGGTCTGGAAAAACACGGGTATTTTGAACAGGTATAACCGTACCTATTCAGTCGCACAAGATATGAACCAGGATGAACCAAAATAACTCCAGGAGATAAAGGAATAAATGTAATCACTCAGATTTTACAAAAAGATAGACAATACGCCTAGGCCTACGGGAATTGACAAAACGTTGGTCTCAACCTGCCAACTTCAGAGCGACTTAGTAGGCTACTCGTTTTGTGGCGACGAGTCACATATGCAGAGATGATACTTAGTTTATACAAGTTTCATCACATCTGGTGGTACAGATGGTGCGTAACCTAGGAAAAAGGACAACTGAGATTCTAAGTTAAAGCCACACAGTATGCACCGCTAATCACTTCCAGTTCGGCCGAAATTTAGTGCAACCTCATTTACAGGCGTGCGTAATGTATAGAACCATAGAACCACACATTATAGCATTATCCTGTATCGAGGTTTGGGGAATCCCCAATGCTGTATGTAGTCTTGCGCAGCCAGCAGTTTCGTTCCACAGTACTGCTAAACAAATTCCCAGATTCGAAACAGCGGCTGGATGACCGAGACTATGCTCGCCAATTATGACCCATCTGTCTGTACTGTGCGGCTTTAACACGTGCTTCATCACATCTGGTAGTACAGTGCTGTGATATAAGTGAGGTTTAGCACCTTTCTGACTCCGACTCTGGCTTCAACTACCAGAATGAATTGCAGTCCGCTGTAGACATCCTTGATAAAAACGATTTGATAGACATTTGCAAACCGTAAAATGCCATAACTTTGTGCCAGAATAATTTTGACTCGTAAGCGGAAGTGCACATAAACCGCAAATATTATAGTCGTGTTTCAAGTCGTAACGACTAGGATTACGACTTCAATATTCATTGTTTATCCACACTTCCGATTTATAAGGCCAAATTTTTCTGCCTTCAGTTTATGGTGTTTGACGAATTGAAAATGTCTATCAAATTGTTTTTATCAAGGATGTCCATAGCGGACTGCAATTCATTCTCGCAGTTGAAGTCAGTGTCGGAAAGGTGCTAAACCTTGCTTTTGAGCACGATAAGAACCAGGGGTAAAGGACTGCTCTACCCTCCCTTAGCATACCTTGTTCTAGTTTGTCAAGCAGTGACTCGACAGCGAGCTGGTCCTCCTGACTCTCAAGGAGTAGATATTTAGCATCATGGAACGGGTTCCACTTGGATCTGCAGCGAGAGAAGGGAAGGAAAGTTCAAACGTGTTAAATAAACAATGCCTTTGGTCACTGATGATAAACAGCCGCTGCGGCCAAGGAGCAGGTCATGGAGATGGTGTCTTCTCTTACGCTGCCCCAAGACTATGGAACCAGCTTACATGCTGTATCAGGGCAAGCGGCAGCATCTCTATCTTCAGCAGCAGCATCAAAACCAACCCATGGTCCGTACAGCTCCGGATACAAAAATTTCCACGACTTTTCCAGGATTTCCAGAGTCCATCTGAGCTAATTTCCATGATGTTTCAGGCAAATTTTTCCCCCTGCTTGCAGAGATTTTCAAACAAATGAGCCACCACAGTCGGCTATCTGAATGAGCTCTGGCTCAAGCTGGGGCGACAGGAATTAGGACTTGTCACAGAACTTTAAACTATTGTGCACAGTGTGTACACAACAATTTCAGACAATATTCTACTTAGACATTAGGAAAAGAATGTCCTAAGTCGGCATGGTGAACAAACGGGATTCTGTGCTGACAAACTTTCTTTTGCCATTGTCAAATCATATTTCCAGGACCAAAAACCATACAAATTCCATGACTTTGTGAAGGACTTTCCTAGATTTCCAGGTTTTCCAGGCCTGGAACAGTGAAGGCCCAATTCCCATGACTTTCCAGGATTTCAAGGACGGCCCATATGGACCATGCACCTCTTTCACTGCAACACAGGGTGCATTTGATTACATGGATTTCCATAAGGCTTCCTCTTGCTCGCGTCTCCAGGAAGAAATGACATGCACAGTGAAGGGGAAGTAAACAAAGGATTTCGGGCTAGCTCTGCGTGTAAGTGTCATGGCGGTCTGTCCGTCTGCTATGTGGGATATGGGATATACAAACAAAACATCGACCTAGGCCCTACATGACATACGGGGATGGAGTTGGAACGCAGAAAAAGAGCAATGTTGGCCTTGATTTTGATTGATGTGAGAAACAATGTCGATGACTGTATTTTATATATGGTAGGATTTAGGGTACCGGTATATGTTGGTATATATGACACTCCACTGCAAAACCAGTGGCATGCCACTCAGAAGGTGAGCCGCAAACCCTAAGATGACACCAGAAGAGAATGGAAGAAATAGATTATTTTAGATTTCATAACAGACAGTCACAATATTGAAACTGACAAACATTTGGTCTCAACCTGCCAAGCTAAGAGCGACATGCAACTGGTTTTTGCTGTGGAGGGTCACATAATGTATTTCAGGCCTAGAAAGGAATCTCAGCGCCATCTTGGAGTGATGCATTCTGGGATACGTCTCGAAGTAGCTCACCCCCTATAGACAAATCCCAAATTCCAAGTTCTGCGCACTTCCGCCGAAATAGCAACAAGAACCTCGATCTGAAACGAGCTGACGTGACGCGATACGTGATTCAGCAATGGTCAACTCTGACGTAACGTCGTCCAAGTCACTGTCGTGGTGTTCTCTGCGTCACGTCATTCAGTTTCAGACCGAGGTTCTTGTTGCTATTTCGGCGGAAGTGCGCAGATCTTTTCCGTTTACGTCAATTTGGGATTTGTCGATAGGGTAGGGCTACTTGGAACAGACCTGAGTTAAAGTGGTCCTGAACCGCCGAGGCGAGCGAGACAGCCTCGTTTTCATTTTCCCGCGCTACACCAGTATCAATGAGCGCCTGTCAATCATCACGTCCCGTGATCACTATGGAATTTACTACGCGATCACTGATTGGGCAAGTTCTGATGACTGACAGCTGTGTGACAGCTGATTATCAAAACAACATGGATGCCACCAGTTCACCGAGTCGGGATTTCTCCTCGATTCCGGGGAGTTTTAGAGGAAACATTCACGCCTAAGAGCATGAAGAGTGTTCAATCCGACACGAGTGACACCATTGATGACGATGTCGGCCGGTATGCCAGGCAAGTTGGTCTTTCGGAAGGAGCCCCAGAATTCGCTGCTGTTTCACCGGCACGGCGGCGAGATCCGCAGTCCGGCAATATGTTAATGATGCCATACATACAAACGACCTCCTCATCGTCTTAAAACGGAGTTCTTTCTTTATTATGAGCCACTTCGATAATGCCTCTGGACAATCCACAGCCGCTGGTCGGCATTTGCTACCTTTTTAGGCCGTCCTTTCCCTTCTTTCACATCTCGCTTCGGCATCCTGTCTGCTGCGTTTGCACAACCATCTCAAACTCAGTGAAGGTAGCGTACTGCGCATGCTCAGAAGCCAGGAGCGGAAATCGGAAGTTCCATTTTCGTGGGCGGTGAAAATGATCGGGTGCCAACTTTTGCTTGGCGGTTTAGGACCACTTTAACACGAATGGTGACGTCATCACCAAACCGACACAAGCAGGCATGGTGGAAGCAATCGAATGCACCCACAGTGTCTTTAATCCAGGCATGAGAGTGATCTCGAGGGAAAAACCGGAAGCCGGCCGAAAGCCTGCACAGGGAGCGCGAAGCGCGACCGGGGGGAGCGCAAGGGGGGTGACCCCCCTCACAAGGAAAATTTTTGAAAATTGGAGGATAAAAGACCCAGTTTCCCGGCATCTACGATCCGAAATACTGACCCGGTGGCGGCCATTGCAAGAAAGTCACTTGGCACGAATACTGACGGAAATTGCCGATCGACCGGCCGAGTGTGTGACGTCAGATACTTTGCCAAATATGGTCACCGTTATGCTACCATTTCATTCATCACTGTTAATGACTGGAGTTGATTGACCAATCAGGTAGAAGGGCGCGAATGGTGGGCCATATCCTTATTTGGCAAAGTTACTACTACCTCATTAGCATCAACCAATCGTGTGACGTGGCAACCACTTCAGGGCCCGGAAGATATATAGCCATCGAAGATCGTTCTATACCTCATTTGCATTAGGCAATCGGATTGGCGCAATGCAGGAATTCGCAGCCTGACATGGGTTTAACCATCGTAGATCGTAATAATTTATTCGCTGCGTCCACAATGCAGCCCGCCCGGCGGGAATTCACCGCGACTTGGTGACCTGAACTCGGGCCTGATCTGCCGACCGGGGATAGCTGGGACGACCATAATCATACCTCACCCCCCTTCAGTTTTTATTGCAGATTTGCACGAATCTCAGGACCCAACATTTGGGCTCCCAAAAAAACGGATTTCCGGAAATTGCCGGAAAACTCTCATGCCTGTTAATCACTCTACTGGATCAGCATGAATAGTTTGGACGGGATTACAAAAGACAACTTTCTTACCTCGTTGATTCCTTCTTAACAGGAGAGGACGGCTGATAATGTTTCCCGATTGAATTCAAAATATTGCTGATTAAATTCTGGTCGTATTCTTCAGTATGAATGATAAGATCACCTGAAAGGACATATTATAATGGTACATGATTCATTCGGATGAAAGCATTGGTGATGAAGTTAGAAGTTTAGGTTTACAGTCTGATATCAACAAAGAGACTTTACACTTTATTCCTGGTCTATCCTGAAACCTTTAACCTGTTCACGGTCACTCCCGAACATATTTGTCTGAACGCCATTTGTGGTACCAATCTTAAAAGTTTTCCTGGTTTTATGACATCACTTCCGCTGACTTCGGCGACCAATCACATGCCATAATTCTGTTATGATGCCAGTGAGGGGTTGGTGAGCGACAGCAAAGTACCGAGGAGCAAGCCAAGCCCTGGGAACAAGGTTGTAGAAAATTGGACTGCCTCCTGATTCTTATGAATGTTATCACAAAGCAAATATTCCACCAAGATCTAATACCCAAGACCTTGAGTTAATGAAAAACAGCTAATAAGCAATTACAAAATCCTTCTTCCTATCATCAATCATCGCTGCTGAGAGTTATGGGGGCCATCTCAATGTTCATGTGATGTCAGAATGGGGGCATCACAACAAACAGTGATATCAAAAATAGTGCCAATGGCACTGTGCCCCCTTGGCATTTTTGTTAGCATAGTGATGGAAGTCATCAAAAGCCATACCAGAACTCCATACAAGCCATACTATAAAACGGGAAATTTTTGCGGACATTTTAATTTTGCGGTCTTTGCGGTTCTATCACATCCGCAAATTTAATACCGTACGCGTAAAAATTTTGTCAATTCGACATTGTCGGCACGACCGCAAAAATAAGACACAATTTTGCACCACTTGCCAATAAATCGCGCTGAAACTTGCAACTCAACACGGTAAGCTCCGCTTTCGGAATAGTGTCCTGATCTGTCCTAATATCCGACCTCGCGTTGAAGATGAGCCGGCCGTCATTAGCGGCGAATACTTACCATGGCTCACGTGAAATGGGGATGGTCCCAAGCCAGACACAACAAAGCCACGTGGTCAGTCTCCAGTCAAAACAATCGGCACATGGAACTTCGGGGCTCTTGAAACTGCTTGTATTTATGAATGAAACTGCTTCCCATAGAGGATGATGGTGGCTGAAATGCCGGGAAATCACGTCTACGGCTCTGTGAATTTGTTGCAATGCATTTTAATTTTGCGGTTTTTGTGGTGCGGAGCTGTCCGCAAATTATAAAGACGCAAAATATTATTCTGGGGCAGAAATACTGAGGGTCCGCGAAAAAAACCACCCGCAAAAATTTCCCGTTTTACAGTATCTAGCATCAATTCAATGACCAAAGAGTACAGAAAATATGTGCGAAGATTCAACACGATACATGTACGGTAGCTTCAGCCATTACAGAACATGCCAACATGGTATTAAATTTCGATGAAATTTGACCTCTGTCACCGGTACCTTGAAAAGTAGGTCAAATAAAAAAATAGTGCCAATGGCACTGTGCCCGCTTGGCTTGACAGCACAGTGGTACTGGCAGATATCATCAGCAATCCCACTTAAACCATATCTTAAGTACAAACATGCCATGGAGACCATACTGGATGTCCGATCAGGCCAAAACTTTACATGCACATGAAGGTCATCTCGAGAGAGCCACATAGCACATTTGAGCGCTTTGGGTCAAGTCATTCCCGAGTTATAGCACTTTGATGATTTTCATGTTATGCCACCTGGCGGCCATATTGGAAATAAAACCAGGCCAAAATTTGACATGCACTTAAAGGTCATCCAGAGGGAGCTAAATATCAAGTTTGAGCACTCTGGGTCAAGCCGTTCCCAAGTTATAGCACTTAGATGATTTTCAGGTTATGCCACCTGGCGGCCATATTGGATGTCCAATCAGGCTGAAACTTGGTATTTTTGAAGGTACCCCTCTAATACACATTTATGCAAGATATGAAGTTGCTCGGTGCAATAATGACGAACTGCGGCAGGTTCGTCACTTTTGTAGAACTTTGACCTCTCTGACCTTGAAAAGTAGGTCAAATTAAAAACTGGGGTACTATGTTATGTATCCTCACCAGATATACCCATAATCAAAATTAGATGAAGATCCGTCACTTAATTAGGGAGAAATAGCACTTTTGGTGGTTTTCATTTTGGCCCCCTAGTGGCAATGTCAAGAATCAGATTTCACCGAAATGCTGACTGTAAGTTGCTATAACATAGAGGTACATGTGTACAAAGTTTCAACACAACTCACTCCGTTATCAAAATATATCCCTTTGAAGTTTTTCACGAAACGCCCCCTGGAGGCCAAACTAGGAATCCAACCGTGCTCAAAATCGAACTCGACCTAGATCTTTGGCCCATATACACACCCACCAAAGACCAAAAAGATTCGTCGAAAAATAAAGGCGCTAGAGCGCTAACAAGCCAAAAGTTTACGGACGTAGCGCCGTACGGACTAACGCACGACAGACCACCACTCAATGACCCCAACCACAGCGTTAAGCCCTGCTGGGCCTTGCGGCCAAGCGGGCTAAAAATTAGAACATGGTGCTATGTGTCCTTTTTAGATATATTTAGACTATGCATGGTAGGGTGAAAATTTGATGAAATTCAGTTGCTTAGTTCAGGTGAAAAAGCAAATTTTGTGATTTGGTTTTGGCTGCCTAGTCGCAAAGTCAAGAATCAGATTTTACCGAAATTTCGTCTGTGAATCACTAAAACCTAGAGCTACATACATACAAAATTTCAACGCGATAGCTCAAACCATCCAAATATAATCCTTCTAAGTTTTTCACAAAATGCCCCCAACTGGTCAAAATAGGAACTGCATCACACCCAAAATCGAACTTGGCTTAGATTTTGTGGTCATACACACCCATATGCCATATGAAAATGGTCCGTCTAAATCTAAAGGCGCTATCCATCTGACAAAGGAAAATTTTACGGACGCACGCATGACAGACCACCACTAAAGGTGCCAAGCACAGCATAAGCCCTTTTGGCCTATCTGCCAAGCGGGCTAAAAATATTTTGCTGATAGGAGACTTGTAATGCAGGAGGATACCAGGAAATCCAGAAGAAACTAGTACAATCAGAGAGAGAGTTGCCCTCACATCACCACAGCCCAAGGAGGATCGGACAACTGATCACGTGACCAGCGCCACCGAGCATATTATAGATCGCGCAACATGGCGGCCGGTTCAGTTGGCTGGCAGATTTCAACGAGTGAACACCTCACAAATCAACTAATACGTTGCACTTAGAAGGGATTAAGAACATCCTATGTATAGCTTACAACATCATAAGCCCTAAATAACATCCAGTTTGCACCCAATTGATAAAATATCAGCGCATTTTAGAGCCGAAGCGCTCTCGTCAGAAACAGCAGCAAATATTCACAGGGGGAAGTAAAACTCATCAACATGATGATGACGTCAGAAGGCGGGGCTTATGTTGATTGACAGCTATGCCACGTTTTTCTCTTTTCCAGCTCTGGTGATTGGCTGGGCATTGATTAGAGACCATATTTGGATTACGTAGCCCAAAACCTGCATTTTGATAGTTCAATATCGAGAATCCGTCCAGAAATAAGGAAGTTATGAACATTTTACGATGTCTGCAGTTGTGGTAAAAGCCCTCTTTTTTAGGGGNAGCATAAGCCCTTTTGGCCTATCTGCCAAGCGGGCTAAAAATATTTTGCTGATAGGAGACTTGTAATGCAGGAGGATACCAGGAAATCCAGAAGAAACTAGTACAATCAGAGAGAGAGTTGCCCTCACAACACCACAGCCTGAAGATTGGGGCTGCCCAGGAATCGCACCGCAAACCTTGGCGGTGACAGATTCAGTACAGTAAAGATGGCATAAGTCGGAGTCGAATAACTCGGATAATCACATAACTCGGATTACCCCCCGAGGTCCCGATTTTTTCCAACGTTAATTCCATTAAAAATCATCGCATAACTCGGATCCTGTAAGTCGGATTTTCTCCTAACATCGCATAATTCGGATCCTGTAAGTCGGATTTTCTCCTAAGTCGGATGAAAACTTGAGTCCCATTGTAATACATTTCCATTAAAATCTTGTCACATAAGTCGGATGAGCATAGGCTATGCACAAAATCTAATACACACATTCACAACATTGGACAAATGCATTTGAAACTGCCGAGAGGAACACTTTCCCTTTGACTATGATCGTCAATTTCCGTCAGGTGTTGTGTTTCTGAGAAGAAATGCGCCATCAAGATCGACAAGCAATCAGGGGCTTTATTCATGAAGCACACTTAGGGCTATACTCTTAAGTGTCCTCTTAATCTATTTTTGTTGTTCCCAACACAATACTTTTGGAGGGCCCTAAGAGCAGGTAGCCTTAAGTCTGCTTCATGAATATGGTCCCGGTCTTTTGGCAATTCTGAGTTCATTACCAATGTCGCACAAGTCAGATTTTATCCGACTTGTACGTCTAAGTCGGATAAAAATCTGACTTACACGTAAGTCGGAGAAAATCCGACTTACACATAAGGTGGATTTTCTCTTAGTCGGACAAAATTTACTGGCCCACTTGCATCCGGCTTATGCGATGTTTACTGTTTAAATCCACTGGAGCAAAATAATGTTCCATCAGATCAGCTTCATGTTCCTCATTTCAGCTACGGCACTGACCAACCTCTGTGGCATCTTATCTGAGGCATCGTTGTAGTTTGCCGGCTCGGCCTTCAAGAGTGTTGCCATGTTTTTCATAGTTTCCGACGCATGGAGACCAAGGTCGTCGAGTACATTACACAGATAATCTGAAAAGTAAACAAATGATATCAAGATAAAAACGGAGGACAAGTTTATTTTGTGATAAAACAAGGGAATTCATTAATTATGGTGTAAACCCCCAGAATTTCACGCCTCTGAATGAGCACACAATGGCAAATCAACTACATGGGGTCTTTTGGTCAGGAGTCTGGGGTTCAACCTCTGCCTAGCTGTATGAACATTGTATGAACATATCAACCTAGCTGTATGAACATTGTAAACAAGGGGGACGTCTCCACTATCACACCTTTGGCTCAAAATGGCCGCTTCATTACATTTTCGTTCTGTTCTTCTTTGAATTTTTCACCTGGGTGTGGTAGTGGCAACGTTCCCTTTGTACAAAGAAAATTCTGTAGAGGATGAGAATATGAGCAGAGCCTGCTCACTCTCGTCCTTGTTGTCTATATTATTTAGATAATAAACTTGATATATGTAAACCTCTGCCTTACCATGCTCCCAAACATTTGATAGCATCATTATTTAAAGCCACACTATTCAATTCAGAAAGTGCTTATGTTTGCTGACGTTAGTGTATAGTAAAATGTACATGTACTATGCCCAGGGGTGGATCCAGGATTTGGGAAAAGAGGGAGCACCCTGTGTTAGAAATATTCAGACACGAGATTTCTCTGCGGAAACGCGGATTTCCGAGTTTTAGATTCCAAAAGGTTGGGTCCCGAGATTCATGTAAATTTGCAATAAAAATTGAGGGGGGGGGGTCCAATTAGTGCCCCTTTCCCATCCTATCACCAGCCCCAAAGTCATTCTTCGAATCGCCCACCAACTGACGCAATCGCCATGAACGCGGGAACAACGTGCTCTCCCTCCGACAGCCAC
>NMRB01002114.1:109700-125664 GCA_002633025.1 Notospermus geniculatus | reverse complement strand
AAATACATCATGAATAAAACGTAGATGAACAAGGGGGAAGCAAATACATCATGAATAAAACGTAGATGAACAAGGGGGAAGCAAATACATCATGAATAAAACGTAGATGAACAAGGGGGAAGCAAATACATCATGAATAAAACGGGCAAGTGCGATCGCCGGCATTTGCAACAAAGCGTTGCTAAGCAGACGTCACCAGGTTGCAAGACGCAACTCAAGAACTTCACTGCCCAATTTGTCCTTCAGATAATCGATTTCAACATATGCACCACCTCCTCTTTTAGCTTCGTTCGTAGTAGGCTTTTGTCCGCTTGCTCCTGCGGAACCTTCTCCTGCTCCTGGCTTCAGGACGTCAAATGTAACACGTCGCATACTGGGCAGAGATTTAATTTCAATGACAGTCTTAGGTGGTAAGCAAGTGAGCCAGTAAGCAAGTGATACCCTCCTTTTATCCTCACGGCCACAACCGGACTGACCCTCCAGAGCCCTACAGGCTCGGCCAAGGCCGGATTCACCCTCCACAGCCCTCAGGGCTGAAAATATTCCATTCCACGGCCACCGCCGGACTAATTCTCCACAGCCTCAAAGGCTGGAAATATCTTATTCCACGGCAACAGTCGGACCTATTCTCCACAGCCCTAGGGCTGGAAAAAATCCGACAGAACAGGAATACAAACCTTGACGCCTCCAGGAAAATCGAGCCGAAAACAAAACAGAGAGCCGCGAGAACACAACCGACCGTAATGAAGGCTGCGTACAAAAGACACTAGTAATGGCATTCATCGCTAGAGATCGCCGAGGATGTGCTTATTTTCCTGCACCATGGCATATGCAACTGCCTACAAACTTCACCATTTGGTCTCTCCATCGACCCCATTCCTTCAGTGCCTTATCGGCATATTCTTGCACATTCAGAATGAAGTGTTTTCCACAGTAGAAATCATTCACAGTGGCAAGTTCTTTTTGGCTAGCAGTGATACCCATGAGACTGTTGCTTGGTCCTTCTTGCATTTGCCGAGAGCAGATCGACCTTGCGACTGGAAGCAACTACCGGCAGTGGCGTTTCCGGCAACAGTGGGCGACTGGCTGGAAACAGCAGCAACTGATCAGTTGCTCAAACAGGTTGATGTGCGTGCCCCGGCAACGCTATTGCCGACCGTTGCCGCTCTAGTTCCAGCCAGTTGCTCATGTAAGACTGGATTGAGCCACTTGTTGCCACAATGACCAGTCGTAGTCGATGTGGGCAGTCTGCTCACACCGACAGCGACTGTTGCTTTCAGTTGCTTCAAGTCTCAAGGTTGATCTGCATTCGGCATTAGGCTTCCGGCGCCTGACAGGCGTCATGGCCTTCAAAAAAGATGCAAAGCTTGAACGAGGACAGCGACTAATAACTGGCGATTTTACAAACGATTAACTATGTTGTGATCGTCGACACTAGTTCACAGCGGTACACAAACCAGAAATGACCATTACAGAAAGAATGATAGGCCTTATATTGGTCAGTCTGATGGGAGCATTCTGCATAATCCATCGTTTAGAAATCGGCTAACCTCTTCCTACACTCTGCAGCAAGCAGCCAGATTCCGTGTTCAACGCTTTGGGATTTTCTCGTGCGCCCAATCAGAAGCCTCGCTTCTTCGTCGTTCACGGAAGAAAAAATATCAATGATGTCAGTCTGTCAGATTTTGATTGGTCAACGTCATTACCGGGAACACGTCATGCACATGGGTCGGTGCAAGCTTTGCCGTGATTGGTTGCTATTTTTGGGACCGGGGAAATCCGTTGAACACGGAATGTGGTTTGCTTGCTTGAAGGTCAAGGGAGGAGAAGCCGAGTCTTGACCTGAACTCAGTGAAGATGGCTAGGAGCTACATTTGATGCAACCCTTGTCCTTCCTTTAAGGGTAACACAACTAGTCATGGAAAACATCCGCCACTTCCTCGAGCCGATTGAAACATACCTTTTACAAAAAGTTCCCTTGCAGGATATGCCTTCCAATTCGATTTTGGATTTTCCTTGCACCTCGTCGCCTTCATGTTTAGAGAATCTGTGCGGTATGGAGGCCATACCGCACATGAAATACCCTCCAGCCAGTTGTCGGGGATCACCGCAACTTCCATTTTCATCAGTGAAGAGAACCACACGATAAATGTCTTTGGCAAGTGGAAGTCTACTGTAGAAAACATCCGCTGCTTCCTCGAGTCCAGTTGTGTTGATGATGGAAGCAAGCATTTGCATCGCAGCTTTTTTCTTCCTCGTAATTTCTTTGAATTGCTTGCAACGTTGTGCATGATATGAGCTGTACAAAATTGCACCAGCGTCAGTTCTTCCAACATTTCCGATTCACGCTGGTGTATCTTCATGGCAGTCCTCCGGTAGGCCTTGGTAGACATCCGATTGAATGTTATCAAACAACTCTGAATCAATGCCCAGCTCCAGTCGACTGTCCATCTCGATCTTTCGAGGATGTATTCTTTTCCTATGGAGTAGAACTCCTGCCCTCACTACCCAACGTAGGAAATGGCAGAGGGTGGGAACTGTGTGGTCGGTGGATAAGTCAGCTGCTGAGATAGTTGGCAAGTTCTCCAAATGGGTCTTTATCTTGGTTGAGTTGTCCTTTGGCTGTTGGTGGTAAGATCCGGTAGTTTGCCACAAAATCTTCCCTTTAAGGATAACACAATAGTCGTGAAAAACGCCGCTTCCTCGAGTCCTGTAGTGTTGATGATGCAAGCAACCAAATACATCGTGAGTCCTCACAGCTTTTTTCTTCCTCGTAATTTCACAAACAGCAGCAACCTAATAACGCACATGCGGATACATTCGGGAGAGCGACCGTTTGCATGTGACCAGTGTTCGAAAATCTTCATACAAAGCGCGGCCTCATTGAGCACATGCGGGTACATTCGGGAGAGCGACCGTTTGCATGTGACCAGTGTCAAAAAACCTTCAGAACTAGAATAGATAGTTATAAACAGAGTAATGGTGAAACATGCAATAATAAAAACTAACTAAAAGAAGGGGGAAGCAAATACACTATCAACGTAGGTGAACAAGGGGGGAAAGAAATACACCATGACAATGCCTGAATAAAACGTAGGTGAACAAGGGGGGAGCAAATACACCATGAATAAAACGTAGGTGAACAAGGGGGGAGCAAATACACCATGAATAAAACGTAGGTGAACAAGGGGGAAAGCAAATAATAGATTGAGGGCACAATGTCCAAAGATGCCTCATTGAATAATACATCCGTTTTTAGAATAAGCGTCACACTTTAATAGACGATATCACTCCAAAAGAGCGCAGCACCTTACGGGTGTCAGCGTCATGACGTCCCGCACATCATTTCATGATGTTTCGAGGTGAGGCGAAAAAAAATCAGATTATGTCACGACGTCATGATCGCTGAAAAAAACGGATTTTTTTTTTGAGTCGCGTCCTGGCGTTCAGAATGACGTGCGGGATGTCATGACGCTGACACCCGTAAGGTGCTGCGCTCTTTTGGAGTGATAAGGGTCTATTGCTCATGAAGTCGATGTGATAAGGGCATATTTTCCCTGGTAACTATCTGGAAATCGCGTAGGAGCAGAGGCTCGGTCCCTTTGAAAGCAAATGTCATTTCCTCCCAATTGATCGTAGCCCCATAACGCAACATGATGTCGACTCCAAAGATAAGGTCCATAGGTGCGGCCTCACATATGTGAAATTTGTGCTCCAACGTGGCACCTTTCAAGCACAACCGTAGTGGAATCAGGCCCAAGAGGGGCATGGCATCTCCAGTCCTTGACGTCAACTTGTTAACCTCGCTGTTCTCCACTCTGTTTACATCAAATTCGGGGTTCCAGAGTTTTAACAACTTAGGGTGAATGAGAGAAATTGATGACCCTTGCTCTCCCCCGAAGCCCAAACTGCCTTGGTATGACACGTAGATCCTTAACTGTAGGCATGGTTCGTGAAGCTATATGCTGTGAGTATAATTTCTGGAATAAAATTATTTAGTGTCGGCGGTAAGCATTTGGTGAGCATTTGTCTAACAGCACCTTTCGTTATCGCTGGGGCCCGCCGCGGCGCTAAGGGGCCGTCTCATGAGGTTCTGGGTGACTGGGGGCTCGCCAGGGGCAACGGCGGCCTCATTTGCGGAGTATAAAGAGCCTTGGCGGGCCCAGGAACCGCCGCATGTGGTTCAGGGCGGTGGGGGTCTTGGCTGGCCCGGGGGCGGCCTCATTTCCGGCGGATAAAATCACCAGTTCCCCCCCCCCCTCCACCCACTCTCTTCACTACTCATGAATTCAGGGTACAGCACCTCATTGCCTCCTCTTTTATCTTTTTTGGCATCAAGACGATTTTGAGATGGCTCCTTTAGGAAATGGCAGTGGGCGGGAACCAAGGAGGAGCATGGGTGGTCGGTGGATAGGAAGACGGCTGCTGAGATAGGTGGCAAGTTCTACAAATCTTTAACAACCAGTGAATATAATAATGATTTGTGATGGTCAGGCAGTTTTTGTAGAATATCGGTACTGCCAGTTGTGTCAAAGTACAGATCCAAAAGGTTTTGCTCCGAAAGCTGGCAAATGATACCAATTTGTTTCCTTGAATACAGCTGAATTGAAAAACGATTTGCATATATGTGAACTCTGAACTGCTGACGATTCATCTTCATCCCGATATACTTGTTTTAGAAGGCGAATTTCTTGGATAATGTCTCTATGTAGGATTTCCTTGGCGATGATCTCAGACACGGTCTTTCGGAAGAGGGAATGGGAAGGACAGTGCGTGAAATTCCCTGCTTCCGGTTCATCCCTTGGGGCATCCGCCGAGTTGTTGTAGTATTTGTTTGGCATGCCCAATCTTCTAGTTTCTTCTTCCTTTTCACGTGTGGAGCCGCAGAAGTGTCACCTGTTTTTTCTTCCAACATTTCCTACCGGTATCTACGCTGGTGTATCTTCATGGCAGTCCTAAGGTGAGGCATCTTTACAACTTTGCAGAAACTGGAGTAAATCCATTTCTCCCCTCATGCACTTGGATGCCAGGTTCTAGCAATGTTGACTAACTTCACAGTCACAATTTCATTTTTAGACATTGCATTCGTCATTTGCTTGACACGTTCCCCAGGCACATATCCAACAACTAAATCCTTATCATCTGCATTACAGCAACAGATGCTTTAAGGGCATTTATTATTATATATTTTTGTCCTTTTCATTCTATGTCGTCAATACTTTGCTGCCCCTGCAAAGTTTGAGGGCCTCCTGGCGTTCCTCTCAGAATGTACAGCCCTTGACACGAAACTGTATAGTACATGTATTTACAGAATCGGTATCATCGCCAGAATCCGCAGCAGAATTAGGATCGTCAGCATGGTGACTACTGTCAGAATGATCACTGTCAGAGTCGGATTCAATAGGTTCAGCAGCAGCAGCTTGTAACATGTGTAAAGGCGAATTCATACTTCGGCGACAAGTTGTCGGGCGACAGTCGTACGACATTGACGCGCAAACGAACGTGACGAGACGACTCGTCGTGCGACATTGTTGGTGACGCTGAAGTATGAACAACGTGCGACAAAATTTTTGACGCAAGCGCTGTCACGTATAGAAATGGCGGATCTCAATGATATCGCTGCGTTGCACCTCCTCCAAATACAAGCAGTAGCTGTCTCCCTGCATGAGAACAGGAAAAAGCGCAAATAGGCCCCTATATGCGTCCAACATGTCCAATGTCCTAGGCTATATGCGCCCGAAGAAAGGAATATGGCGATTATTACCATTTGGTAAAAGAACTTGAGCTGGAGGACCATGAATTATTCTTGTTATAACATACGTAGACTACATGTTGTTTACCAACGACCAATTAAGAAAATGCATCAAATGTCAAATCATCTATGGAAAAACTGGGCCCGGGAACTCACCATCATGACCCATAACCTCGCCAACGGCTTTCCACGCATTTTCCTTTTTTCCCGCATCTTTAAAGTCGCTCCGATCCACGGCGTAGAGCACCGGCCTTTTCTGAACTTCAGAAATCAGCTTTTCTACATCATAATCATTCGCCATCCTGATCAATCAGATGATCTGACGCGCGACAGGCCGGCGAGTTGAAATCTGCTCAACTAGCCGCGACATGACGCACGACACCTTTCCGACACTGCGACAAAATGACGCGCGACATGCTGATTCGTCGTGCGCCACGTCGTACTGTCGCGCGANGGCATTCCATCAATGTTTTTCTTCTGCTCGTGATTTGGTTTTACAAATGATCCAGGTGCACTCGGCAATATGGCCAAATCCTAAATGAGGATAGCCTCGCAATTCACACCCTCTTCTTCATCAATAAACTGAAAAAAGGTTGGAAATACTGTAGGCCTAGGGCCTAAAACTAAACTGAGCATGCTAAGTAGCCGGCGAAGTACCCAGTTTAGTAGGCCAAGGCCTTAGCTGCTATACCGGGTATACTATACATTAGATATTACTGTTATGGTAAAGCCTACATTGATTTAAATTTTGTCCTTACACTACAGGTTTCTTTCTCTGTTATCGATTACTGCAGTACTTAAAAATTGCACTTTATGGTTAGCGGGAATAGTCTTGCCATTTTACAAGGAAATCCGTGCCCTTCTTTGTCTTCCTGTGATTAATTATTTTTTCAACAAAATATTTACCAATCAATCTCCTCTGAAAAGAGAGAGACAATACATGCACTTTTAATAATACATGTATCAAGCTAAATATCCAGATTTGGGACGTTTGACGAGATCGATTTCCTAACACCTCCCGCTTGGATAATGTCTCTGTAGGATTTCCTTGGCCATGATCTCAGACACGGTCTTTCAGAAGACATGGAAGATGGCCTGCGAATTACAGCGCGTGAAATTCCCCCCTTCCACTTCATCCCTTGGGATGAAATAAAATTGGAGACATTGAAATTGTCCATTAAGTTGACAGTGTTACATGAATCAAGATACTCTTTCCCTTTTTGAAGTTGCTTGGCAGTTATATTTGAAAGTTTAGCTTCTGTGTCCTCATTTTCATGGCCATTTCCAACATTTTCTAGTTCAATGCCAATGACATCACCAGTTGTAGTGAAATCATCCTCGGTGGAACATTTTGGCTATTGAATCTGTTTCAGTGAAGGCGGCGGTGCTTGGTGTTATATCAAAGTGTTATAACACGACTTTGGCGTTGCCTTTCGGTCAAGGATTCGTCATACACTTTCCGCAGTTTTCTTTTAATAACCCTTAACTTTTTCCTTTCCCAAGGGACCTTGGAAACATTGAAGATGTTTTCATCTCCCTCCCGCCCACTCTCTTCACTACTCATGAATTCAGGGTACAGCACCTCAGTAGCCTCCTCCTTTATCTTTTTTGAGACGGCCCCTTAGGAGAATGGCAGAGGGCGGAAACTGTGTGGTCAGTGGATAGGAAGCCGGCTGCTGAGATAGGTGGCAAGTTCTCCAAATCTTTAACAACCAGCAGAGTGATTTGTGCTGGTCAGGCAGTTTTGTAGAATACTGCCTGTTGCGTCAGAGTACAGATCCAAAAGGTTTTGTTCCAAAAGCTGGCAAATGATACCAATTTGTTTCCTCGAATACAGCTGAATTGGAACAGGATGTTGTGAATATAACCCTGAACAGCAGACGATTCATCTTCATCCCGATATACTTGTGTTAGAAGGCGAATTTCTTAGATAATGTCTTTACGTAGGATTTCCTTGATCTCAGACACGGCCTTTCGGAAGATGGCCTGGGAAGGACAGCGCATGAAATTCGCCGCTTCCAGTTCATCCCTTGGGCATGTTGGGGCATCCGCCGAGTTGTTCTAGTATTTGTTTGATACACCCAATCTTCTAGCTTCTTCTTCCTTTTCACGTGTGGAGCCGCAGAGGTCAGGTGTCACCTGTTTTTTCTTCCAACATTTCCTACCGGTACCTACGCTGGTGTATCTTCATGGCAGTCCTCAGGTGAGGATTGGTAGACATTCGATTGAATGTTATCAAACAACTCACTCTAAATCAATGCCCAGCTCCAGTCCATCTCAATCATTCGAGAATGTATTCTTTTCCTATGGAGTAGGACTCCTGCCCTAACTCATCTTGCCCAACCAAGGCTTTCTGTCACTCCTACTCTCGCTCCATCCACCCTTGCCGACCACCGTAGCATTTATCGCTCGCATCTGCCGCCCATGAGCGTGGCGGCTGAAGCAGCCAAACTTTACTGAAAGCGCGGTTTATGACGAAGTTAGGAACATTGTAAGGTTTGGATCGATGAAAATCTCAAAATGAAGAATAATCTAATACGTTAATGCATGTTTTATTCACAAAACATTGGATTACACGCATTTATCATTGACAGCAGTGGGGGGGGGTGCGGTCCATGGAACGACCCGTCTACGAGCAGGATGACAAACGGTGGTCGTCAAGGGTGAAGGGAGCGTAGTTCGAAGGGCGGAGTGACCGGAGGCCTTGATTAGTCAAGATGGCCCTAACTACTGAGCTTAGGAAATGGCAGAGGGCGGGAACTGTGTGGTCGGTGGATAAGAAATCTTCCAGCTTCTTCCTTTTGACTGGTGGAGCCGCAGAGGGTCGCCTGTTTTTTTCTGATTTGGAGTGGTTGCTGCGCCCACCAAATAGTTTACAGTGGGTGCGTACGTCTTCACTGTTGATCTTCGGCTCTTTAGTGATGTTGAATAAGAAATGCGCCTCACAATTTGGTCCCTTGCATTTTGCTTTTCCTCTGAAAAATGGTGCCGACAGTTTTCTGGAATTTGATGATTGGACTCTGTTGTAATAAAACTTCACTACACAATGTTTGTGATGGTCATTGAACTTTTCATACAAAAGTTTTGTCCACTCCCCTCGCACCTGATGCTGTCCAGGTGTAGTGGACGAAGGCACTTTCACATCATGCAATGTTGCTGCATTTGTCAGCTTCAAATCCATTTTGGAGCGATCTCTGAGATTTGGTATTTCTGATGCACCGCCTCTTTATCCGGCAAGATGGACAGCGATAAAGTTTGGCAGTTAAGTCAGTGGTATCAGGAATGATGCCAGTGCAAGCATTGCACAAGCGTTTCTGGTTGACATCTGCTGTGATCTCACCTGTCAGGAGCTGTTCAGGAGGTTCTTGCATAACAATTCCCATTGTATCTCCTGGGGAAAGACTGTAGAAGGAGTTGTGTTAAAAGATTTGACGCCAATGAAAAGTTGCACTTTTGCATTTGAAAAATTGTAGGCTTGGTTCGTGTGGAGCTTAGATGTTCAAGGTCAGGCGAGCAAATGCACGAATAATTCCAACAGGAGTGAAAAATTAGCAAACTAGCAAGTATCACACGAATCCAGGACACAAGATACAATAAATAGGGGACGAATAGTGTCAAGACGGCACAAGTTAAAGGTGAACTTAATAGATATAAACCCCAAGCGGCAGAGGTAGAAATTACGAACAGCCACAAGGCACTTCCAAACTACCTCTGAAAATGATACACCCTCTCGGACGGTCACAGTTGGTTTCACTTGCCACCACGCTCCTGAACAGTGAAGATCTCAGCACAGCTGCCAAATGAGAAAAAAACGAAAAATAATCTGTGATGGCACCAAGATTCGAACCCACAACCCTCTGATCGATTCGCCAACCTCTTTCTGTACGCGCCACGAAGACTGCTTGCCTGCATGACGACAATTCCGATCGCCTTATTTCCTTATGGAGATCTTCAAAACCACAGTGCCTTTATTGTACATCGGCGTCGTTGTATGCAAGCAGTCTTCGTGGCGCGTACAGAAAGAGGTTGGCGAATCGATCAGAGGGTTGTGGGTTCGAATCTCGGTGGCGTCACAGATTATTTTTCGTTTTTCTCATTTGGCAGCTGTGCTGAGATCTTTACTGTTCAAGAGCGTGGTGGCAAGTGAAACCAACTGTGACCATCCGAGAGGCTGTTCGTAATTTCTACCTCTGCCGCTTTGGGTTTATACAGTAGAACTCGCGTAACTCGGCACCTTCGGGACTGGGATTTTTTTGACGACTTACAATAGCAACTCCAAAGCAAAAAACCAATTTAGGAAAATGAGGGATTTCAAGGAGGATTTGGATGGGGCAGAGTGAACAGATTACAGTGCTTTTTGAATTTTTCAAATCGGTCAAGTGGTTCCGATTCTACAGCCCTTCAAGCGCGTGAAAAAGTAGGGATTTCGGGGAAAGGGCCTAGTAATATATTACTGTATATTATGTACATAACGAGGCTATTGTCTTTTTCAGACATTTTCAGGACAAAAAAAGGGACCAAAAATGTAAAATAAGCCATAGTTACTTTATTATTGTACATACAATCCCTAAATTTTACATCATAGGTATCTCCGGACCACAGAATTCAAATCTGTCATTAAAAATGGCGTCGACCAATCAGAAAGTCCCTAATTAACATAATGAATTATCCAATCAGCACACATTATTGCCAAAATATGCTGAAAAGCAAAGCAATTAATACTATACCTTCAGGTAAGATTGTCTGCTAACTTTATTTTAGCAAGAGTCATAGCAGTTAATAATTCTAGGGTCCTAGATGTCACTAAATCACTCAGCCCCCGCCCCCCCCCCCCGACCGGTGGCGCCACACTATGTGACGCGTACCGAGCTAAATGACGAAAATGACTTTTTAAAGCAAAATATGGCTTGTGATATATCAAATCGAAGGGTAGAACATGCACATTTCAAAAATACTTAAATTTCGTAAATTGCAATCACTATTAACACATAGGGGGCGCCACAACAAGGGGACGCCACGGCACGGATTAAATGAAAGTTGCGCGACCTTTCACCAGAAGAAATACTCATCGACAAAAATGACGGTTTTTGAAAACATGCCCTAATGTGATATATCAAATTAAAGGGCAGAACATGCCTATTTCAAAAATACGGAACTTGCAATCATTAGGCCCACCAGAACATAGAGGGCACCAGCATAGGAATAAATGTAAAGTGCGCTTCTTTTCACCTGTCAAAATAGGACGTCAATAACAACGACGACTTTTTGCGAAACATGGCATGTGATGTATCAAATCGAAGGGAAGGACAGTGAGGTTTCAACACCAGTGCTCAAGACCAAGGTATGGTATTAATTTCATCATGTGTTTCTCAGATATAGCGCCTTGCATAACCATTGAATTTCGTTTCAACTTCTGGAAATTCCAGGATTTTCCATCGACGCCCCATTCGTCCAATAGGTTCGATGCCAAAGTTCAGAGCAAAGACATGAACAATATCCACCTCTTCAACATTATCTACATCAGGCCAGCTGAAACAGTTGTTATTTGTTCCCTCACGACCGAGGAATCTGACCTCTGCTTTCTGTGGATCCAAGATTCTGGTAAGTATTCCAGGGTACCAGTTTAACGGCTGAGTATAAATTACTGCAATGTACTTCCCAACCATTGTACCGTCGAAACTGACGAAAGCCACAGGTGGGACTTCCTGTTTGCGCCTCTTTTTCTTCGGCCGAGCTGGCGCAGCACGGGCGGACTTAACCGCCCCCTTCCTCTGTTTTGCTTTTCGTAGAAGTTTTTTGGCACCTTTTGCCTTGGCCTTGACGAAGTTCTTGTCGGCTTGGATGAGCTCATCTTTCACAATGGCCTCTTGTTCTTTGTGATGCTTCAAATGCTTCTGCCGAAGATTACGGCCATGCTTTCTGGAAGTTGCAATGAAGGCTGATTTCTGAGAGTGTTCCATTCCATCAAGCCATTGCAAAACCCGAGGAAGTGTTTTCTTTAAAAGCTCAACAGAGGAATGGTGGTGGTAACTGGCATTTGGGCGACGCCTCTGGCTTGAGTCCAAGCTACCAAGGTGGTGCTCACAACTGATGTTTGTCAGGTGACTCATTGCTGTGCGTTTCAACTCGTCTTCTCCTGCTTGGGATGAGTACTGGCCCTGGGGAAGGAAGTCCTTCAGTTGGTTGTTCATAGTTGTTATGAAGCCCTCACACAGGACACTCAAGTGTTGAAGAAGAACATCCCGCTTCTCAGGTAGCACACCATGTATGACAGACTTGGCAAGGTCATCAATCTTCGGTGGGAAGTCAGGAATGAGCACGAGATCTTCTGTAAGCAGTGGCTCAGGGTCTGCAGAAATCACCTGAAGGGAATGGTACAGAGGTTGAATATACTTGTAAAGGTCTAAGTATTTCACTGCCTTTGAATTAGCCAAATCCCAAAATGGTCCAGTAACATGGACATACATGAGGCCTAATGCTTGTGTCATTGTCATCAGGTGATGGCATGACAGGTCTGATCTAATAGATTCAATTTTCATGTTTAACTTTTGCTTTTTCAGTTTTTGAAGAGTCTCCACCTGATCAATCAACTCGAGGAAATCATTCCTGTGAAAGAAGATCTGCAGTGATGTCTGAAAGAGTCCATTGAACCTGTTGTCCTTATAGCTTGTGACATAAGACTTGATGTTCTTCGATCCACATTCTGCCTCCCAGCGATCACGGAGTCCAAGGTAATGACCAACTGGTCCAAAGGTACTAGCAGCATCACATGCAACACGTTCAACTGCAACATCTTTTCGGTAATGTCGGAACCCAGGCATTGCACTTCTTCCAAGTTTGGTGCCTTCTTCTTCCATGGCAGCTTGCTTCTCTTTGAGGGCTTTCACTGAAGCTCTGTGGAAACCAAGCAAAACATGTGCAGAACAGTTAAACTGGTGTACCAGTGAGGCATCTTCATCTTGAAGAGTATCCTGTCTCCATTCTAAAAAGTTCCTGTTGGCTGCCTTCTCACTTGCTGCTCTATCATTCATGAGGAAAGTGAGATTCTTAAGGGAAGATTGCAGGAAGTTGTTTTCATTCATTGCCTCATCACTGTGGCCATGGATTTGAGCAAGTTCTTGTAGTTCCTCTTGACACAATCGGGCAGTGGTTTTGGCATCTTCATGGGCAACTCTACGGAAACCTGTTGACATCACCTCACCAGAAGGAAGAGTGACGGCAGTGTCGACGATCTTTTGTTTTTTCCTTGTAGTACCATCTTTATTAAGCCCCCAGCTTCCCGATAAGAGTTCCTTTGCAATGTACCTCTTACATAGGTAATGTCCACTGTCAGCAATATTAATGGCAGATTGTTGGGAAGGGAGACTATCTAGTTCTACATGGAAGATGTGCCTTGCTACCGATCGGATAACTTTTGCAACTTTTGCAGCGGCAACTTCATAAGAAAGGAGTTCAAGAGTGCAGAGTACAACATCATTAGTGAAAGCACCTGTTTTTTTGCCCCCCGTTTTAGTTTCTACTCTTGTGGCACTAACTTCCTCTGCATCAATCTTGTCTTTAAGTTCTAGGAGCTCACACTCAAGAGCCAATATAGTTTGTTTCATGTCTGTGTTATCTACAAATTCGCCCTTACCTGTGTTGATCTGGTCTTGAGCACTGATGTTTTTTAGTTTCATTTTGTATTTAGACTTAAGTTTCAATGCCTTCACTTTTTCCCTTCTTGCCGATTCGGTCGCCTCATTTAAATCTGAAATTATTCCTAAGAGTTTTTCATCACTTTCCCAGTCAAGAATTTCTGATTGCAGTCTCTGAATTTCATCATTGGCTTTATTCAAATGCTCCCTAAACTCCCTTCTAGTTTTCCTAGCATACTCATCACGCTGATCAACATTTTTCTTTGAATAAAACCCCTCCCTAGCTGCAACAGTTTTCACTAGGTTTGAATATTCAGATCGTTTCTCCTTCAGCTGATTTTCAACTAGAGTAAGCTGACCAAGTTTCAATGCAATTTCATGTTCAAGGCGATTATTCTGTTGACACAGTTCCTTTAAATCAGAGTCCATACAAGAATTACCAGTCTGACGACCTACACCTGCAGCCTCATTTCCCATCAAATCTAATGTTTGGCAAAAAGAATCATTCTTGTCACAGTTTGATGTTTCAATTGCAACATCACTTTTCTGAATCTGAACACTATCAAGATTAGGAACATGCACCACCTCAACAACATCATGGTCAATCACATCAGTCCCCTCAACAGACAAAACATTTACACCAACAAGTGGGACTGGCAAATCAAATATACCTTCCTCCTGCTTCTTGATATCAGTGTGTAATTTGCGTATTCTAAATTTCTCTCTCTCTTTGTGAAGTCTAACAATACATTTCCTTAGAGTGTCAGCATATACCTTTGTTAACATTCGATCATTCAATGTACTTTCAGGGATCAGTGAGATGACCCAGTCAGTCAAGATGACTTTAGCAAGTTTCTTCCTGGCATGAAAGCGATACAACTCCAAGACAAGCCCATTTGTCAGACGATCTGTGGAAGGAAGTCGTAAAAGCTGTCCCTGCAGGAGCTGGTCTTCAGTTATCGTAAGATCTTCACAGATGGGGCCTGGGTAAATGTCCGCACAAGCCATTGATGACTGAAAGATTGGGAGAAAAAGGCAGAGTTCAGATCCTAATCCCTTACTCTATTGTATACCATACATTTATAAAGTGATCTTTATATTATTCAACTCATGTATTGTTGTTCATTATCATTAGGCACAGGAAGTATATCAGGTAGGTAGCATCAATGGATCCCTATCATTGAAGAAACGAACTCACCATCATATTAAAGAAAAGAAAAACACTCAACAGCAGCAGGCAGCCATGACGTGAATGGCAGCAGTAACCGGAAGGACTGGTAGGCCCAAGCAACCACTTCCACTGAAAAAAGTTTATATACAATAACTTAACATATGCCTGAAATGTTGTTTCATCAGGCCTGATGATAGGCCTCGAGGCATGGTGCAGGACCAACTGCACTCCTCCACACCCTACAGCAAACAGAAGAGGTGATGGTACCATACACATGACAAGTCGCGCAGGTAGGTAGGCTCGATGGATGAGTTCTTCAAAAGAGAAGCGAGAACTCACCATGTCTCAACACCACTCGTCAACAAATCAGCATGACTTGTAATTGCAGGACCAGGACCAGGTAGCACCCGCACTGAAAAAAAGTGCATACAGTAACAGAAATATGCAGAATACTGTAGCCCTCCATACTGGCAAAGGCACTTGGCCTACAATATTATTAATATTAATGTCAGGAACGCGCAAAACTAAGCACAAATATCAGTTTTTACTTGATAACTTACCATCCTCGATGACGGCAAGGGGCTCTGACGACTCGCGACAGACTTGCGCCTAGGCCTAGGCCTACCCAGTTTACCTGAAGAAAGAGAAATTTATTTGTCTCTATCATCCCATGTCAATGTCATGTGAGATATTAATAGGCCTAACATGCCTAGGCCTGATCCAATTTAGGCCTACAAACTAAGACAGGACATTATTTTCAAGGCCTATCTAGGCATCGATTTATTTCAAAAACTCCAGCCATTTAACAATATATCTATCTACAATTCAAAAATTCTATGTCAATACCTCAAAATGCTATGATAATAAGTAAAACCCTCGTCAACTTCGAAGATTTGAAGTGTAAACACCAACCAAAACAAAACAACAGCTGTTCCTATCTGCCACCCCTCCAAACGCCGTCACGTCGACTCGTCCCCATAGCGACGGCGATTGAGAGCGCGGGCTACCGGTCACGTGACGGCAACGAGCCTCGCCAGCCGGGGATTCCCCAATGTCTGACGGAATAGACTCGCCCAGCTCATTCGAAGTGGGGAAACTCGCACATTCAAACCGCATTCAACCGCTAATATTGAGCTAAATATCATTAATAATTTCGTGAGAGATATATGGTGGGATTCAGAAAGGCTCATTTATTAACGTCACGCCGAAGAATTTTGAAAAAATCGGGGATTTCAGCGTCAATTTTGCGCATTTCGCACGAAAATTCATCGGTTCATTTACTTACCGAAATGACTCGGGATCGCGGCCTACGTGCTTTGTAAGGCCTTCTCTGATTGGTCAGAAAAAGTCATCCTGTTCTGATGACGCGCTCATCCGCGGGTTTTGATTCAAAGATGTATTGCGGAG
>NMRB01002114.1:86994-109251 GCA_002633025.1 Notospermus geniculatus | reverse complement strand
CTTGCATTTTGCTTTTCCTCTGAAAAATGGTGTCGACAGTTTTCTGGAATTTGATGATTGGACTCTGTTGTAATAAAACTTCACTACACAATGTTTGTGATGGTCATTGAACTTTTCATACAAAAGTTTTGTCCACTCCCCTGGCACCTGACGCTGTCCAGGTGTAGTGGACGAAGGCACTTTCACATCATGCAATGTTGCTGCATTTGTCAGCTTCAAATCCATTTTGGAGCGATCTCTGAGATTTGGTATTTCTGATGCACCGCCTCTTTATCCGGCAAGATGGACAGCGATAAAGTTTGGCAGTTGGCAATCAGTGGTATCAGGAATGATGCCAGTGTAAGCGTTTCTGGTTGACATCTGCTGTGATCTCACCTGTCAGGAGCTGTTCAGGAGGTTCTTGCATAACATTTTCCATTGTATCTCCTGGGGAAAGACTGTAGAAGGAGTTGTGTTAAAAGATTTGACGCCAAAGAAAAGTTGCACTTTTGCATTTGAAAAAGGCTTGGTTCGTGTGAAGCTTAGATGTTCAACGGAAGGTCAGGCGAGCAAATGCACGAATAATTCCAACAGGAGTGAAAAATTAGCAAACTAGCAAGTATCACACGAATCCAGGACCCAACAATAAATGGGGGACGAATAGTGTCAAGACGGCACAAGTTAAAGGTGAACTTAATAGATATAAACCCCAAGCGGCAGAGGTAGAAATTACGAACAGCCACAAGGCACTTCCAAACTACCTCTGAAAACGATACACCCTCTCGGACGGTCACAGTTGGTTTCACTTGCCACCACGCTCCTGAATAGTAAAGATCTCAGCACAGCTGCCAATTGAGAAAAAAACGAAAAACAAGCTGTGATGGCACCAAGATTCGAACCCACAACCCTCTGATCGATTCGCCAACCTCTTTCTGTACGCGCCACGAAGACTGCTTGCATACAACGACGCCGATCTACAATAAAGGCGCTGTGGTTTTGAAGATCTCCANTTACACGGGACTGTCAGATTAGTGACGACTTGTGTAAAATGACGACTTATGAATGACGACTTGTGTGCATATTTTTAAATGGAAATAACGTTGTAGTTAATTGGGAATTTCTGGCAGGTGCCGACTTGTGCACAGTGACGGGTTATACGACGTCGAGTTACGCGAGTTCTACTGTATCTATTAAGTTCAGCTTTAAGTCCATAAACTGCTCTAGGACTTTGATCTGGTTTGAACAGTGACTGACCTATTCCGCCATCTTGAAACAAAAAGCGTAGATGCTTAGATATATTTGTTGCCATGTAGTTACTGTGATAGAACCAGTTGTATCCGCCAATATGAAAGTCTTTTTGACAAGTTTGCGACCGTGCTTTGTTGTAATTTCTATTCGTGGGTACAATATTGTAACCATTGATAATTTGGACGTCAAATGTGACACTTGGCATACTGGGCAGAGATTTAATTTCAATGACAGTCTTATTTGTCTCTGACTCCTCTTCTCTCAACCATTTCTCCACTAATTTGTGGCGCACACCGTTGCACGCACACGGAAGGAAAAGGGGTCAAGATTCCGATATATCGGTTTATTCCACCACGTATGTGGGAAGCATATTTGGACGTGTGGTCAAAAACACAACATTAAACAGAGTGAAGGGCGGTTTACACTAGGTTGCACCAAGTTGCAAGTTGCAGCAACTTGCAACTTGTTGCAAACTACCTGGGACGGTTTACACATAGAAAAATCGATGCAACATCCAGCGCGATCAAGTTGCAACAAGTTGCATGCCCGTTTACACATGCAACTTTTATGAAATTATTGGTCTCATCAGGTTTATGCAACAAGTTACATGAAGTTGCAAGTAGTATAGGAAGTCAATTTCGCACCTCTGGTGAGGTGGAGCCATGAGGCGGAGCCGATGACGTCACGATGCTATTAACAATAGCATCTCCTATAGTAGGTCAAGCAAAGGATGGTCATGAGAACAATCTATTGTTCTTAGAACAATAGGTCAAATGAGTCGACGGGAGCCGATGGATTCAGGAATGCAGATCTGCCAAACAATAGCCCGCTATTTTGAGGTTATGCTCGAATGGTCATGGTCTCTCTAGCCATATATTCGCTGAACAATAAGACCAGACTTGGATTCCAGGGGATTTGGATTCCTTTCACACCTGAAATACTAGTGATGATAGGTGGTGTTGCTGATCAATAGGTGGCGCTGTTCATTAGATGGCCAAAAAGGCCACTCTTTGGTCGGGATATGACATACAGTGGCGTGCGATAACAACGGGTTGGGTTGGTCTCTTTGGGGTCCTTATAAGAGCTGGTGCTGACAAGGACCTTTATGGCTATGGCTTGAGCATCTCATCAGGCGCTTCGAGAAAGCATGCTCGACAGTAGCTGGCAGCGGGTTCGATCATGGTGACGTTGAAGCTAAGACGTACTCGATCGTGTCGCCACCCATAAATGTTGGCAGACGATGCCTTCGCAGTCTTCTAGCTCTGGTGTGTAGTGGATGAATTGGGCTGATTTCACGGCGATGCAGTGGGGTAGTTCAAACACTGGCTGGGAAACAGATCTTCATCTTGATGTATCCAGAATCTGTTTGGATCCAATTCGTCGAGATCAGTGTAACCATGTCGATAATGTGCATGATCTGATAGATGTGTAGGGACGGCATTCTTGGTAAATTGAATATCTCATTGTCCCCTTTGTGCCCAGACAGGTGGCTGCCCTTGGCTTCTTTGTGTGCATTCTATTGGCACGTGTTGCAGCACAAAACGTGTCCACTCATGTCGGAATGTCTGTGGTCTTATTTGCTAATGCTGATCTATCGGTAGGCGGTGATGCTTTATTGTTTGGTAATGATGCATTTATGCGATGAATTCGTGTGTTCCTCGTCTGTGTTGACAACCATACAACAAGTCCAATCCTTGATTTTGGTATGACTGAAATTCCTCTTTGGTTTGTTTCATCTGCTATTACCTCCCCATCGATTGCTTCCTCGTCATCGGATTCTACATCAGAAGGTATCAAATCTCTACAGCAGATATTTACGTTGCGACAGTGCAGACTGGATGGATACATCATGATCATACGCATTGCCTTCCAGGTCCCTGACCTTTCCCATCACTTTCTTGTACTGTGAGCTCTTGCGTAGCTTATGCATGGTAAGCAAGTGATTCCGGAAAATATTTCTCAGACTTTTACGATACTTTGGAAGCAAACTCATCATGAACCTTCTGTCTGGCTATTGCCTCGTTCATTCCACCTCCAATGAGTTCAATCTGTTTCTGGTGTTTTTCATCTCTGTTCTGCATATGCCACTTGAATCATATCAACAATTACATCGGTTTCTTCCTTGCGTCTGCTGCCACTTTCTTGTGCATCACTCGCACTCTCAACACCGATTCCGATCAGGAACATTCTGCAGTCTTCGAGCAAATATTGTCTGAAAACATGGAAACCGCACTCCTTGACATTCTCTCCGGTGAAAAAGGTAAGGGCCTGATCATGGGTTTTTATCAATAGTGCCATCGTGCTGCTGACATGGCTGAAGGAAGAACTAACAAAGCGCGATGACGACAAGATCGGGCGTGTAGAGGGTCAGTTGTTTGATCTGCATGCAGCCGACCAAAAACTTAAGACTGACCTTCAGCGTATGGAAAGCACGGCGAAAGACCTTCAAAAGGAGAACCAAGTTCTGCGTTCTGAGCTTGAAAACTGTCGCAGGGATATCGAGGAACTAGAAATGTACGGTCGTAGAAATGGCGTTCGGATTTTTGGAATCAATGAAGCAAGAGAGAGCGCTAATGCAAGCAGCAAATTAAGCAGCCTGTCAAGGACATTGTCAGACACCAAACTGTGATTTGTCAGGTGCCACTAATTTAGTGCCTGTCATGTTGACAGGTTTTTACTGCAATAATCCATTACAAGGCAGGCACTGAATCTGTGTTGGCAGACACCAAAATAAACTGGTCTGCCACTTTGTCAGATGCCTCTCAAAACATTACTTTGCTGCTTGCTAATGAGAACTGCGTCGCAATCGCTAGAGAGTTAGCTAAGAATAGGCCAGACTGAGCATTGATCAGTGCCATTGGTCGAGCTCATCGAGTTGGACCGACAAATCGAGACCCCTGCAAAAGTCGCCCAATTATAGTTAAATTTGTGAGACATGACATGAAAGAACAGGTGATTCGAGCAAGGCGACGACTCAAAAGCTCCGGCATCTTCATTCGTGAAGATTTAACAACCTTCAGAAAGAACTTAATCGATAGTGTTCGTGTGATTGGAGGAGTGAGTTCTGTATTGTCGAATGATGGACGAATTACAGCTCTTTTTAATGACACTAAATACAGCATTTCATCCGAAAAAGACATTGACAAACTTTGACGAATTGCCAACGGTGCCTCCTAAATCGGTGACACTCTTATTAACTTTTTACACTAGATCTGTTTCATATAAATCATGTAAATTGCATAATATAGTAAAATCGGTTGTGTGAGCGCACAGCGATGAATGTAAGTTGGCTTTACCTCACATTGTCATGATCATCACTATTGCGTGAAATTGTTGTGATTTTTTTTTTCAGTTCTCTTTCTCCACTGTGATTTCCGATCAGTTGACTATGCAACACAATAGTAAATGTATTTTGCCTAATTATATTACCAATGACAGATACTTCATTACTTGCAACAACGATAAGATAATCCTGCATATTGTATGCTTAATCACTCATTGGGCTTGTTTTGACCTTAGAGTGGTAATCCGATTCCGGATGAAATCCTTTATGTTCTTCCAAGTTCTTCCACTGAGGTCAGGCTCCTTCTTCATACAGTTCTCAATATCTCTTTTTCCAGGCAACTTTTGCAGTTGTATTTCTTTGGTGAAGTGCCTTAGGACAGCCTTCCTCTCTGCATCACCCCAGGGGCACTTTTTAAATGCCTTTGGTTTTCTCGATGTTTTTTCCTTTGATTTGATGCTTGCTTTGGGAGAACTTTTGGATGGATTATGTTGACTAGGTAATATCTACAGACCACCAAGATGTCGTAATGAGGGCTACACGTTCATAAATGAATTCTCCAAATTGCTTACATTGTTCAAAGACTACTTAACTACGGAGTTAATTATTGCAGGAGATCATAATATTGACTTATTGAAATATAAAACTAAGCCAGCCTATAGTGATTTTATTAAAACACTTTTTTTAGCCCGCTTGGCCCATAGGCCAAAAGGGCTTATGCTGTGCTTGGCGCCTTTAGTGGTGGTCTGTCGTGCGTGCGTGCGTGCGTCCGTAAACTTTTCCCTTGTCAGATGGATAGCGCCTTCAGTTTTTGACGGATCATTTTCATATTGCATATGGGTGTGTATGACCACAAAATCTAGGTCAAGTTCGATTTTGGGTGCGATGCGATTTCTACTTTGGCCAGTAGGGGGCGTTTTGTGAAAAAATTCAAAGGCCTGTATTTTGAGAATGGCTTGAGCTATCGTGATGAAACTTTGTATGTATGTACNGATTCTCTCTTCTCTTGTCAAGCCCCGTTGAATGTAGAACTCCATCAAAGTAGGATGTAGACCGAAGGAGTCGTCAACCAGAAGTATGGCACATCTTCAGTGTCGTTGGAGAGGGGTCAGAGTCTGGAAAGCCGATGCTGCCATTTTCTGCGGCTTCCTTCAGTTCTGACTCTTTGTAAATCTGGGCATCAGATGCAGATCCCTGCCCGCCAACATCAGCCCAGAGGAACCTGTAGTCCGCATCCACCAAAGCCATGAGCACAATGGAATAAAACTTCTTGTAACTGAAGTATGTGGAACCACCCTTTCCTGGACACCAGATTGCCACAAGCTTAAATTTTGCAAAGAATGAGATCCGTTTTGGTCCCAACAGACAGGGACGCTCCCAAGTCGTTTCACTTCTTTCACGGCATCTTCACTGTTGTCTGCTCTGCTTTCCTCTTCAGCTTGTTTGAGCAACTGGCTCATTTCATGCTCAGCCTTGCTTATGTATGTGAGAGGATATATACATAACACAAGTGTATGGATCCAACACATACTGGATGTCCATATTTGCATTCCATGCTTGAAGGAGAGCTGGATTGTAATTGTTTACCCATGTGTCCTTTGGGTGTCTTTTCATGACAATGCTTACTTTCTTTGAGAGTATAGCCATGCTCTTTTCATATTCTTCGGGAGAGCGACCGTTTGCATGTGACCAGTGTTCGAAAACCTCCACACAAAGTGGCGGCCTCATTGAGCACATGTGGGTACATTCGGGAGAGCGACCGTTTGCATGTGATCAGTGTTCGAAATCTTCACACATAGCGGCAGCGTCATTGAGCACCTGCGGATACATTCGGGAGAGCGACCATTTGCATGTGACCAGTGTTCGTCTTCGAAAACCTTCACAAACAGCAGCAACCTAATAACGCACATGCGGATACATTCGGGAGAGCGACCATTTGCATGTGACCAATGTCCGAAAACCTTCTTCACAAACAGCAGCAACCTAATAACGCACATGCGGATACATTCGGGAGAGCGACCATTTGCATGTGACCAGTGTGTGAAAACCTTCAGAACTAGAATAGATAGTTATAAACAGAGTAATGGTGAAAAATGCATTAATAAAGAGTAACTAAACGAAGGGGGGAAGCAAATACACCATGAATAAAACGTAGGTGAACAAGGGGGGGGGGGGCAAGTACACCATCAATAAAACGTAGGTGAACAAGGGGGAAAACAAATACACTATGAATAAAATATAGTTCAACAAAGTGGTTGACTTGCGGCAGGGGCGAGAAGTTACAAGAAATAATTATAATGGATTACATGTACTGGGGTAGTCCAAACCTCTAGACCGTCTAGACTACAGCAAGTGCTGGCAAAACTTTGGTGAAATACATTGCACTGTTGGAATCCGCGACTCAGACACGACAGAATCTTGTGAAAAAATGTGTCAGAATGAAATCATATATTATCTTCATGGTCCACAGCAACATGCTTGCACCCATTTCAAAAACCTCAGGACTACCCGTACCCCTTTGTAAAAAACAGGCCTACTTTCAATGCCAGTGCCATCATCTGAAGTGTCCGGCAGGCTATCCTGCAAGGATGACAAGTGCAGCGTCGCTTTCTTTTGGCTGTCCACTTCCTTATTCTTCTGCGCTTTCTTGATCTTTTGACTCGTGTCCACTTCTTTCTGCTTCTTCACTTTCTTCTTTTGATTGAAAGGATGCAACTCGAATGCATTTTCCACAACTCGTCTTGCCCTGGATAGTCTGTAGTTGAAGATTCATTATTCTTCGGGAGAGCGACCGTTTGCATGTGACCAGTGTTTGAAAACCTTCACAAGCAGCATCAACTAATAACGCACATGCGGATACATTCGGGAGAGCGACCGTTTGCATGTGACCAGTGTCCGAAAACCTTCAAAAGCAGCAACCTAATAACGCACATGCGGATACATTCGGGAGAGCGGCCATTTGCATGTGACCAGTGTTCGAAAACCTTCACACAAAGCGGCGGCCTCATTGAGCACATGCCGGTACATTCGGGAGAGCGACCGTTAGCATGTGACCAGTGTTCGAAAACCTTCACACAAAGCGACAGCCTCATTGAGCACATGCCGGTACATTCGGGAGAGCGACCGTTTGCATGTGACCAGTGTTCGAAAACCTTCAGAACCAGAATAGATAGTTATAAACAGAGTAATGGTGGAACATGCATTAATAAAAACTAACTAAACGAAGGGGGAAAGCAAATGTACCATGAATAAAACGTTGGTAAACAAAGTGGTTGACTTGCGGCAGGGGGCGAGAAGTTACAAGAAAGGAGAAAAACACACAAAAAAGAACTTGGAATCAGCCGCCAGAGTCATAACTTGAGACATTAATAAAACAGAGAAGTAAAAGGGTAATTATAGGGCTGATTCGAATGGGGGGGGGGGGGGGATNAGGATATATTAGGGCAGTCCTCAGGTATATATGCCTTTGTAGACATCCGATTGAATGTTATGAAAGAACTCTGAATCAGTGCCCAGTTCCAGTCTGTCTTAATCTTTCGAGGATGTATTCTTTTCCTATGGAGTAGAACTCTTGCCCCCACTACTGAGCTTAGGAAATGGCAGAGGGCAGGAACTGTGTAGTCGGTGGATAAGAAGTCAGCTACTGAGATAGGTAGCAAGTTCTCCAAATCTTTTTAAACAACCAGTGAATATAATAGTGATTTGTGGTGGTCAGGGAGTTTTTGTAAAATACTGCATGTTGCGTCAAAGTACATATCCAAAATGTTTTGTTTAGAGCTGGCAAATGATAAAAGCTCTGAGTTGTGTCCCCATAAGGTTGATGAACTGACGTTGGGCAGGTGTACATGAGGGGGGGGGGCCTGTTCCTGAATTGTAAGTTTTGTAAGCAAATGAATCTTCTGCATCATTTTGCAAGGTGGGCAACAACTTTGTCGTTCGGGCATTTGCAGGGTTGGCTATGGCAGGGATTAATGTGTGACAGGAGTGGCATTGATATTGGGGTTTTACATGAATACCAATGATATCACCAGTTGTAGTGAAATCGTTCTCGGTGAAACATTTTATTGGCTATTGAATCTGTTTCAGTGAAGCCAGTGCTTGGTGAGCTGTTTCGGAGATCCTTCACCCTCCCCTTCACCATCCGTACGTCCCATCCTCTCCAATACGCTTCTATCTCCCACTCCCTATCCAGTAGATGTTGAATATTGCTATTTCCGAGCCACAGCACCCCCTTCCGAACCCCCCTCCTTCTGCCGTCCACCTCGCTCCTATAAAATGTCACGGGAAAACAACAACAAACAACCAAATATCAAGTTCGACAACAGAATTTCGGAAATAAAAGATCTTTCAATTTATTATTAAAATCATCACATCAGACAGGCGATACAAAGTGTCAGGCTAGAGTAGTGTGGTCGTTAAACGGTAGCGTAGGCCTAACGTCACGGCGGCAAGCTTTCAATTAAAAGGGGACTGGCTTTCGCAGGGTCCTTATGTATGCAGCCAAGGGCGACATGCGGGTGCAGACAAGACCGTGAGAAAAGGGGTAGACGATAAGATATGACATAAAGTGATTGCAAAGAGGGAATTCGGTCGGTTTCTTACCGTATTAGAGCCAGTCGTACGATGTCACAAGGAATAAAATGGGCCTACGGAAGATCGAGTCAAAGTGAAGAAAGAGATGGCTTGGCGTCGTGCTGCGGATTCGATTCTGGGCAGAGTCCCTGAATGGTTGGGAGTCTGAGCTTTTATATCACGTCGCAAACAGATTCGAAGTCCCCGCCCCCTAAAAATAGTCCTACTCCAAGGCATTTCCCCTTTAAAGATTGACGACGTCATAATCACAGGTGAGGCGCCGTGGGTATCCCCTTCCTTCTCTATGCTTGGTACTCTCCGATCTCCCTCTCTCCCTCTACCACCCTCTGCTTCGCCACCGACCCTTCCCTCCCTCCATCTCTTCTTCTCTTGTCACCCGGACTTGCCTCTTCCCCCTCCTGTAACCTGCAACACAACTTTGGCGTTGCCTTTCCGTCAAGGATTCGCCATAAACTTTACGCAGTTTTCTTTTAATAACCCTCAACATTTTCCTTTCCCAAGGGAGCTTGGAAACATTGAAGATGTTTCCATCTCCCTCCAGCCCACTCTCTTCACTACTCATAAACTCTGGGTAGAGCACCTCAGTTGCCTCCTCCTTTACATGTATCTTTTTTGGCATCAAAACAATTTTGAGACGGCCCCTATGGCAGAAGGCGGGAACTCTGTGGTCGGTGGATAGGAAGCCGGCTGCTGAGATAGGTGGCAAGTTCTCCAAATCTTAACCAGTGCATATAATAGTGATTTGTGCTGGTCAGGCAGTTTTTGTAAAATACTGCCTTTTGCGTCAAAGTACAGATACAAAAGGTTTTGCTCCAAAAGCTGACAAATGATACCAATTTGTTTTCTCGAATACAGCTGAATTGAAAAAGGATCCGCGGATGTTGTGAATATAACCCTGAACAGCAGACGATTCATCTTCATCCCGATCTACTTGTTTTAGAAGGCGAATTTCTTGGATAATGTCTCTTTGAAGGTTTTCCTTGGAGATGATCTCAGACACGGTCTTTCGGAAGATGGCCTGGGAAGGACAGTGCGTGAAATTCCCTGCTTCCAGTTCATCCCTTGGGGCATCCACAGAGTTGTTGTAGTATTTGTTTGGTACACCCAATCTTCTAGTTTCTTCTTCCTTTTCACGTGTGTGGCCTGTTTTTTCTTCCAACATTTCCTACCGGTATCTAAGCTGGTGTATCTTCATGGCAGTCCTAAGGTGAGGCTTCTTTACAACTTTGCAGAAACTGGAGTAAATCCATTTATCCCCACATGGACTTGGATGCCAGGTTCTAGTAATGTTGACTAACTTCACAGTCACAATTTCATTCTTAGACTGCATTCGTCATTTGCCCTTGTCATCTGCATACAGCAACAGATGCTTTAAGGGCATTTTTGTCCTTAACAATGTCCTTTTCATTCTCTATATGTCGTCAATACTTTGCTGCCCCTGCAAAGTTTGAGGGCCTCCTGGCGTTCCTCTCAGAATGTACAGCCCTTGACACGAAACTGTAGTACATGTATTTACAGAATCGGAATCATCGCCAGAATCCGCAGCAGAATCAGGATCGTCAGCATGGCGACTACTGTCAGAATGATCACTGTCAGAGTCGGATTCAACAGGTTCAGCAGCAGCAGCTTGTACTGGTATTGTTCCACTTGGACGGACAGTTACACATCCTACCATCAAGCAATACCCGGGGCATTCCATCACATCCTACCATCAAGCAATACCCGGGGCATTCCATCACATCCTACCATCAAGCAATACCCGGGGCATTCCATCACATCCTACCATCAAGCAATACCAGGGGTATTCCATCACATCCTACCATCAAGCAATACCAGGGGCATTCCATCACAATCCTACCATCAAGCAATACCAGGGGCATTCCATCACATCCTACCATCAAGCAATACCAGGGGCATTCCATCACATCCTACCATCAAGCAATACCAGGGGCATTCCATCACATCCTACCATCAAGCAATACCACATTCCATCAATGTTTTTCTTCTGCTTGTGATTTGGTTTTAAAAATGATCCAGGTGCACTCGGCAATATGGCCAAATCGTAAATGAGGATAGCCTCGCAATTCACACCCTCTTCTTCATCAATAAACTGAAAAAAAGGTTGAAAATACTGTTGGCCTAGGGCCTAAAAATAAATTGAGCATGCTAGTAGCCGGCAAAGTAGCCGGTATAGTAGGCCAAGGCCTTAGCTGCTATACCGGGTATACTATACATTAGATATTACTGTTATGGTAAAGCCCACATTGATTTAAATTTTGTCCTTACACTACAGGTTTCTTTCTCTGTTATCGATTACTGCAGTACTTACAAATTGCATTTTATGGTTAGCGGGAATAGTCTTGCCATTTTACAAGGAAATCCGTGCCCTTCTTTGTCTTCCTGTGATGAATTATTTTATCAACAAAATATTTACCAATCAATCTCCTCTGAAAAGAGAGAGACAACCATGTACTTTTTATAATACATGTATCAAGCTAAATATCCAGATTTGGTATTTCAGGGTAGGCAACATGATATTAAAGATAATCTATCACGACTTCATTGTTTACATTCAATGTTTGTATACATGGATGTTTAAATTATGTTATTTTGGACTTTTGGGACGTGCCAACCCACCAAAATAAATACTTTTGCAATCAACAGAATTTCTAGCACGGCATGCCGCCAACAAATTATGCGTAAGCCAAAGAAAGCCAGGACATAAACAAACAAAATGACATGTAAATAAACAATGAATTTCATGGCCCGTGAAAATACCCGTGATACATTATCTTTAATATAACTAACCTATTCAATTTGAACACGTGTTAAACACAACAAGAAATATGATTTGTAAAAAGCTGTTGAATATGACCACTATATTAAAAACAGAAGAATGCCGGTGTAACAGTATAACCCTGAACCGCAGACGATTCATCTTCTTGTTTTAGAAGGCGAATTTCTTGGCGTTGTTGTTGGACGTTGGACGAGATCGATTTCCTAACACCTCCCGCTTGGATGATGTCTCTGTCGGATTTCCTTGGCCATGATCTCAGACACGGTCTTTCAGAAGACATGGAAGATGGCCTGCGAATTACAGCGCGTGAAATTCCCCCCTTCCACTTCATCCCTTGGGATGAAATAAAATTGAAGACATTGAAATTGTCCATTAAGTTGACAGTGTTGCAAGAATCAAGATACTCTTTCCCTTTTTGAAGTTGCTTGGCAATTATATTTGAAAGTTTAGCTTCTGTGTCCTCATTTTCATTGCCATTTCCAACATTTTCTAGTTCAATGCCAATGACATCACCAGTTGTAGTGAAATCATCCTCGGTGGAACATTTTGGCTATTGAACATCTGTTTCAGTGAAGGCGGCAGTGCTTGGTGAAGTGTTATAACACGACTTTGGCGTTGCCCTTTGGTCAAGGATTCGTCGTACACTTTGCGCAGTTTTCTTTTAATAACCCTTAACTTTTTCCTTTTCCAAGGGAGCTTGGAAACATTGAAGATGTTTTCATCTCCCTCCCGCCCACTCTCTTCACTACTCATAAACTCTGGGTAGAGCACCTCAGTTGTCTCCTCCTTTGTCTTTTTTGACATCAAAACAATTTTGAGACGGGCCCTTAGGAAATGGCAGTGGGTGGGAACTGTGTGGTCGGTGGATAGGAAGGCGGCTGCTGAGATAGGTGGCAAGTTCTCCAAATCTTTTACAACCAGTGAATACTAGTATAATAATGATTTGTGATGGTCAGGCAGTTTTTGTAGAATACCGGTACTGCCAGTTGCGTCAGAGTACAGATCCAAAAGGTTTTGCTGCAAAAGCTGGCAAATGATACCAATTTCTTTCCTCGAATACAGCTGAATTGAAAAAGGATTCGCGGATATGTTGTGAATATAACCCTGAACAGCAGACGATTCATCTTCATCCTGATATACTTGTTTCAGGTGCCCGACCTACGAAAAGCAGCATTTTATTTATTTCAAACTCGGGCGCCCGAGTTAGTATGAGGCACCTGACTTATAACTCGGGCACCCGACTTACGAAAGGCATCTTTTTTTTTCATAAGTCAGGCGCCCGAGTTATAAGTTGGGCGCCTGAGTTATGAAATAAATAAATGATGGCCTTTCGTAAGTCGGGCGCCTCAGTTATAACTCGGGCACCCGACTTAAGTAAAATAAAAATATGATGGCCTTTATCAGCCACCGTAGACTTAGGCTTCTGTACTTCAATAAAGAGTTGTACCGTACATCATCCTGCTGAAACTAAGTGCACAAATGTACGTGTCAATGAAAACAATTCAAGTGTCCAAAAGTGATAAATAGTGCTATGATCCCAGAATGAAAGACATTATTTTGTACAGCTGTTCTTCAATGTTGATAGCGTAATCGTCAGCTTCCAGGAAAGTTGTTTCGTATTCCTCAGCGTTCACAAGTCCTAGTGTCCTTTCGTCGAGTTCCTTTAATGTTGTCTGTCGGTTGGTGATGTTGCCCACGGTGGCTTGCAGTAGGTCCATCTCGGCTAATGTTAGTGTTCCATCCTTCATGATGATCCCTTCAGCTTTGTTGAGCTGTCGGGACATTTGGCCCCTATGGGCCCCTCTTGATACCTTCAGCTTGTTGAGTTCGTCTCCCATGATGCTAATCCTGGTCACGGCACCAGGAATGTGCGCAGCAGGCACAAAGGAGTCTGTAGGTTCGATGATATGGGAGAGAAAGATGTTAACAAGAGGGTTTCTGTTGCTAGCATCTTCGATAATCGAAGGCCGATGTGCTCTCCACTGCGTTACATCGCACATCACCCTTCGAGAAATAGACCAGTCGGCGGCGTACCTTGGCACCATGCCAACTTTACCGGTCGACCAATCATATGACACTTTATATCGGGTCTTCGGCTACAACTCTTTGTACCACGATTCAAATTTTACAACACCGATTCTGATTGGCCTCTGCTTCTCGAGGCGGCAGATACGCCGTGGACCGGTCACTTTCTCGAAGGGTGATGTGCGGTATAACGTAGTGGTGAGCAGATTGGCCTTCGATCATCGAAGATGGTTGCTAGACTAATTTATTATACCAAACAAAAGGTATATATAGCATATGGCAGGATAGTAAAAATACATGAATGAGTTACAGAGTGATAATGATTGGTTGTTCCAAATATGGGAGCGCGGTGGGGAGCGCGGTGGCACAATGGTTAGAGCGTTGGGCTCGTGATCGGAAGGTTGCGGGTTCAATCCCTGGCTGTGCCACTCTGTATACTCTCAACTGGCCTGAAATGTCCATGTGTGCGCTTGATTGTAGCTGCCCTTGGTTTCTACAGAAAGGTTTCTGGATTAGGCTGGGTAATAATGTGAAGTGCCTTGACACTTAAATGTAAAAGGCACTATAAGCCCACACATTATTATTATTATTATATGGTACAAGGAAGTGGAAGGAGCTTATCCTAGACCACGTGGTAATGCAGCAGCGCTCATGACAACTATCATGTTATAACAAATTTATTGTGATCAGTATTCTGTGTACGGAAATCAATTATGCCTGATTGATTAAAACATGAAGTGCTTTAAAACTAAATACTAACCATTTATAAAAAAAATCACTGCACCCGCTGTGACAAAAACATTCGGTGTGAACAAGGAAAAGAGTAAGCTGAATAGAATGAATATTTACCTGAAAATTTCTTTAAGTTTCATGACAAAGATTGCATGAAGGAAGATACTTACTGTTTGTCAAATCTCGGAAATACACCTGAGACAAGTACTTTACAGGAGGAGAACCTGGCAAGTACTGCATGAATTAAGGCCTTGTGGCGTTTCAGCACCTCATCCATAGGCACCTTACACAAATCATTTGTTCCACAGTGCAAAACAACGCAATCTGGTGGGCTGTCTGGTGGACATTCATATTCAAGGAGAGCTGAAACAAAGAAAAAGGGAAATTGTATTAAATAAGTTTATCAGTTTGTGGTAATAAATACATGTAAAACCATATTAAACAATCGTTTCAACAGGTATTTCAAAAGCTTTCATGTTGCCAGAAATATGAACAAGGAACTGGCCTATTCTGGCAACTTGTTAATAAAAGGTGTTGAAAGAACTTGTTGAAGATGTTGAAAGGCAAGGGGTATTCGAAAAAGCTGGACAGTGGACAATAAATTTTGCGCCGCCTGGAAAACGCGCACTCAAGTAAATTGGGTTATTTCTGAAATCCCTGATGATTCTCGACGACGGTCTGACCAAAATCAGCTACTGTACCTCTGTACTCTGCATCTGTGCACGCAAATCTATTGTAAGGCAGTCAGTGAACAATAGGGAACGTGCAGCCAAACAATAGACTTGCGTGCGCGCAAAGTTGTGAAGGCTTGTGAATATGGCCCCTGGTTGACATCTGCTGCTGTGATCTCACCTGTCAGGAGTTTTTCTGGCTGTTCTTGCATCACATTTTCCATTGTTTCTCTTGGGGTAAAGACTGTAGAAGGATTTAACGCCAGATTTAACGCCATTGAAGAGTTGCACTTTTGCATTTGAAAAATTGTAGGCTTGGTTCGTGTGGAGCTTAGATGTTCAACGGAAGTGGACTTGGTCAGGCGTCTCGAGCAAATGCACGAATAATTCCTTCAGGGGTGAAAAATTAGCAAACTAGCAAGTATCACACAAATCCAGGACCCAAGACACAATAAATGGGGGACGAATAGTGTCAAGAAGGCACAAGTAAAGTCCATAAACTGCCCTAGAACTTTGGAGCTGGTTTGAACAGTGACTGCCTATTCCGCCATCTTGAAACGAAAAGCTTAGATGCTTATGTTGCCATGTAGTTACTGTGAAAGAACCAGTTGCATCCGCCAAAATGAAAGTCTTTTTGACAAGTTTGCGACCGTGCTTTGTTGTAATTTCTTTTTGGGTACAATATTGTAACCATTGATAATTTGGGCGTCAAATGTGACACTTGGCATACTGGGCAGAGACTTAATTTCAGTGACAGTCTTATTTGTCTCTGACTCCTCTTTTCTCAACCACTTCTCCACTGATTTGTGACCATCTGTTGTCAGTTCTGTGGAAGATACGTTTTGATATCCTCAACACAACGGGATAAGCCCTCCAACTCGATGTGATAAAGTGTACTGGCTGGCCGGTAGCCAGACGGTACTTAAAATCTAGTTCATTGGCCAAACGGAGGCAAACCTCCGGAGTGGGGTGAATCCCATCGGAGTCTAAGCGGGTCCGCTTGACCCCTTGGTAAACTTACCGTCCCTGCTGTTTCCCGTACTTTGAAATCCACTTGAAGAAATCGGGGGTCGGGACCCCCCGGGACTCATTGTCGGTCATAACCATGCTCCTCACTCCCGTAATGCGGGATTCCTCAGCATCGGACGCATTGGCCCTTGGTGGAATGGTGGCCACCATGAGGCGCTGCCCCGGATGCAGTGCCTCGGCCACACGGCCAATCTCCGTTTCAAAAAAGTCCGCGAAGGCGGCTAGCTGGCGTGCTCGCTGGTATTCGTTCAACTGGTGCCTCGGCGGGCGTCGGGTATAGTCCCGTCCAAGACGTTCAAGTTTTAGAGGATTTTCTGCTGGGCCTAGGGGGTTATGGGGAGGTTTGTTTAGGGCAGGGCCTTTGGGGGGCGCCCTCGTGCAAAGTCGCACTGAACAGTAAAGAAGAGGTGGCAGACACTTTCCAGATGACAGCACTGTGATGGATCTTTCCCATTATGCTGACAGGCGCTGCAACTTTCCACACTCTGGAGCAGACACGACCCTCCTCCTGCCTTTGGTTTCGCCAAAATTACTTGAGAAATCGGACATTCCAATCTTTTAGAGGATTTTCTGCTGGGCCTAGGGGGTTATGGGGAGGTTTGTTTAGGGCAGGGCCTTTGGGGGGTCGCCCTCGTGCAAAGTCGCACTGAACAGTAAAGAAGTAACTAGAATATTTTTTAGATAACTTGTGCATTGTATTTTTGTAAGCAAGTGAACATTGAAATTACCACATTTATTTGCACTAAAAATGCTGAAAGTGATCAGACAGAGAGAAAACGGCAATTATAAAGCATACTTGACACTAAGCAAACCAAAATCACCCAAAAACTCGCTAAAAGTATGCTTCCGGTACATGTCAATCGAACCTGTGGCCACAGGCGCGTCAGTCCATTGCACTAAACCAAGCTACCTGAACCCCCTACAACTCATCGTCCGCACATTGGCACAGTCCAAATAAGCCAATCAGATCGTTCATATGGTAGACTCAACCACCTGCGGGTTTGCGTGTTTCGGCTGACGAATGCGCACAAAAAGTTTCTAAAAAGTAAGTTGTTGACCAGAAATTACAGCAATATTTACGTGAGAAAGGCCGAGAACCACTAATTTGGATGAAAACCACGAAATTAATGCAGTTTAGTGCGATTCTGACGCAGAACGGCCCCACACGGCGTACCACCGCATGGGCCGTTGCTCATTTTAGTATTCACCGGTCGCCATGGTCGCCATGACGCCGCGCGTATGCAAATTACGCAAATTAGAATATCGTGACGTCGCGGGGACGTGACCTCTGGCGAAGAATCGTTCGGAGGTGCAACGGCCGTAGAGTGACGCTGCAGCGTCATGCTCGACGTCGTGGTGACGCTGCGTCCTAGGCCCGATGTCATGGGTTGTTGACGTCATGGGCAAAGTAAAACAACAGAACGTTAGAACAACAGACTTCATCTAATTAAACAGTTCATTGTTGGCGGATGACCCCCAAAATCAATACGTTTCCGTGTAACATGCATATCCACAACTCCTGAAAGTTTCATGGCGATACGTGGCGTATTTTTTGAGTTATCCTGCCGAAACCACAGATTGGACGGAGAGAGAGAGAGAGAGAAATCCAGTGAAACCAATGACGACCGCCACTTTCTGAGGTGGTGGTGGTCTTAATAAAGTACAAAAAGTAGTCAAATAAACTTTACAGTTTATTCAGAATTTACAGTCGCATCATTTTTAAATATTTGGGATGTAATGGAACACTGCTCGTACTTCATGTGACCCACGAATGTAGGTAAAAAAGGTACAGGTAAAAAAGGTATAGGTAAAAAAGGTACGGTAAAAAAGGTACTAGGTAATAAAGGTACTAGGTAAAAAAGGTACAGGTAAAAAAGGTACTAGATAATAAAGGTACTAGGTAATAAAGGTAATAGGTAAAAAACGTACAGGTAAAAAAGATACTAGGTAAAAAAGGTACAAGGTTCAATTTTGTATTGAATTCTGTTAAAAAAGGCCTATCAATGTTTTTATTAGTAGTTTTATTGTTATACAGTGATAAGTAAAGTCATATTACAAGTTTCACAGAACTATTCTGTGTTTTGTAGTCAGACCCTTCCCTTCCTGGGTACTCGGGTGGGGGTGGGGGCACCTCTTGACTCTCCTCTCCTATTCTGTCCAACCTTCAGAGTCATACCCATCACCCTTAGCCGTCTGAACACCTTACAATCCATATCCTCCATATAACGTTTTCTTAGTTTTCATTATATCATTAGTTATCAAAATAAAAAGCAATTCGAAGGTTGAATATTTGGAAGGCAACAGGAATAAGAGGGCATGAGTCAGGGGCCCTGACTTGCGCTGTAGAAAAAATGCCCGTATCGGACGAGGTATCGGATACGGGTATGACGTCAGAGGTTTAAGGTCCAATTTGCAAAGTTCTGGATGATCCAATGCAGGATGCTTACAAATTCAATACAAAATTTAACCTTGTACATTTACCTTTTTTACCTAGTACCTTTATTACCTATTACCTTTTTTACCTAGTACCTTTTTTACCTGAACCTTTTTTCCTAGTACCTTTATTACTTAGTACCTTTTTACCAGTACCTTTTTTACGGTACCTTTTTTACCTATACCTTTTTTACCTGTACCTTTTTTACCGTATACTGTGACCCACACATCATATCAGAAAGAGTGTGGTTAACAAATGTGATCCATCACAGCAAAACTAGGTGCAAGTCGCTCAGAAGGTGAGCCTAAACGAACTAAGATGACACCAGGAGGGAATGAAAGAAATGGAGTCTTTCAGATTTCACATTGACAGATAATGGCTCATATGAATAAAGACTAGTATCTGCTTTTACTTGAATTTTGCAATACAAATGCACTAGGCTGTGCTGTACAATTATTAAGTAAAAGCATTTGCTAGTCTTTATTCATATGGCCCAATATTGAAACTGACAAACATTTGGGCTCAACCTGCCAAACTCAGAGCGACATGCGCCTACTTTAGCTGTGACGGGTCACAAAATGTATGTATGAGCTCCATCGCTTGGTTCAAACTGAGCGATTGAAATGCCATCTTCAGGCAAACACATGTACAATTTTTAGTTCATACACAGTGAAGATAAAGCTGCTATGACCATCGACTGGTTTCCCTCCCAACGGCGTCACATTGTACCGAAAGTGTGACGACCCCTGAAAAGTCAGAATGACAAAAGAAAAATACAGTATGAGAAAATGAGCCCTCAAATTAAAGTATGACCCTTGGATCAAAAGCACCCACGGTCATTGACCTTTGACCGAAGTTCTTTTCTGCAAAACCCTGAAGATAACCCAGTCCATTGAGATAATTTTATGAGAGTCATGACACAAGGCCATTTTAAGATATTGTTCAGACTGCAGAGCGTCCTGATTTCGATACTGTTACGACTTCGTCGTAAACATACAATGCTGAAAAATGTTTCTGGACCACATCATCAAGTCAGTTTTCATCCCTTGACCTAGTCCCTCAATCCAATTCATTGGGTCATATGAATAAAGACTAGTAAATGCTTTTACCTGAATTTTGCTAGCCTTTATTCATATGACCCAATGTCTGTGTCGAGTTCCAGTTACAAATCTCACTCCACATGAACACAATTGGCTCTGTGAAATGAAATTTGAAACTGAAACTGAAACTGACACTGACTGGATTGGAGAATAGGTTCTAGGAATGAAAACTACTTGATTCAGTGGACCAGAAACATTTTTCCAGTAACTACGCATTTCGTGGGACAGTGCATTTTCTGAAGTTGCACAATGTGAACACAACTTTGATCATCTGAGTTGACAAAGATGTTTCAATATGATTCATTGGTTCTGTCAGAATTTTGTATGTTTTTCCTAAGCCGATAAGTCTCTCAATATGCACTCTCTTGCTAGCAATTTTCCTGTCTTTAACCACTGTTGCACATGACATCCTATTTTTCTTCTTAAAAAACGTTGGGATATTCACAGAAACTTCAAATGGTATGAACAGATCATCAAGAGTGAATCCCTTGTCAGCCATTATTTCATCTTTTGGGTCACACAGCCTCATCATATCTGATCGCTCAATGATTTGCCGATCGCTTGTAGATCCACCATAAGCGGGAGAAATGTACGAAACTAACCCGCCAGGAGTTGCACCAACAACAGTCTTCACCGTGTTGCGATTTTTGTAGGTCGAAAAAGTAGACTGCTGTGCTACAGCATACCTTGGTTTTTTAACTGGACATTCTGCACCATCGAGTATGATTCTGGTTTTGGAAAAATTCCGTTTGAAATCTAGAGGGTTGAAGAATTGAACAAGTTCTTTAAAGGGCCACCAGTTCACTTCATCAAACTGAAATGTTAATCCATGTCACAAAAATGTTGGTTATTGCTTTCTCAGTGACACCAAACCAAAATCCGAGCTCTTTGTGTGTAGTATGCCGCCTCAACTTAACGAGAGTAATGAGAAACTGGTCCTCAATACATATACTTGGTTTCCAGGAATAATAGTACTCCAGCTCGTGAACAGATGGACCAAGAGCATCAAGAATCATTCTGAATTTGTCATAAGACTCAAGCCCTGTGTAAAAATGGAGCACGTCATTGCTCATTTTCTTTGCACTATATATACCTTTCATGGTATCTGCCTGGACACCCCTGTCACGCCTTGCAGGAACCGATTCTGCCTCCTGGACATTCTCTTCATAACATTCTTCAATGTCTGTAAAATAGAAAACACGTGACAGAAATACGTTTCAGATGGAGGACAGGTGTAAAGGGAAACAATGTCCCCAGGAAAAACTGTCCCAGGAACAAAATATCCTATTGTTACATTCTAATCCCTGGGGATTAGTTTTCAATAGTCATGCCGCTTATTCCGTCATTCAACAATAGAAGTGGACACTTTTTACAGGGGGACACTCTGTACCGTTACTTTGAAATTTAACAAAAGGAAACAGTGTACCGGTATTTCAGTTCATTTTGTACTTTGGAACAGTTAATGAATAACATCAACAGCAAAAATTTAGGCATACCTTCTTCTTCTTGGGAAATCTCGACTTCAACAGCTACGTCATAACATGCTGCTATATCTGGTGGATCTTCTTCGATTTCTTGATGCTTTCGTTTCCTGTGAAAGAGAAATTGGAAGCTGAGTATAAAATATTCTTCTAATAGGTTTGGTTGAGTGCTCGTATATAAGGAGACCTAAGGAGATTTCTTGCTAGGAATCTTAGTTATAACTATTTACCTTTCTCACATCCAGTGTTATCTACTATTAATTAATTTGCTTTGACATCCACTTTTTGGGGGATGCAATCGGGGAAAACCAGATCTTTCACGTGTCAAAGGATTGAGAACCAAGCAAGTTGTCTCTCACCTGGCTCGGTTAGCTCTTTCAGTTGCATCGCTTGGTGATGGAGATTTATCTTTTCAACACTCAAATATGTGAGGCACTGCTGTATTCAACAGATCGCGTTTGGATGGGGTAACACCTGAAAGGTAAAAATGATCAAGAAATATAAGATCTAAATGTCATCATGCTGGGAACTAAAGAGTTAACCTAGCTAGCCATGTCTTGATATCGGCCAAGACACAAGCGACAAAACAAATCAAGATAACCAAATTAATAACATCAGTCATCCAGGCAGGTAACCTACATTGGCCAACATGAACTCAACAACACGTCATCTCAATCGAGTCAATGTAGCCCTAGGCCTAGGCCTAGGTCTTGCTACCATGCCATGATGCAGTAGGCTAGGCCTACTAGGCCTAGATATAGGCCTATCACACACAGGAGACTGGAGGCCTAGTTACGGGAAAATCCCACTTACCTGGCCGTCGGATCACAGCCGAAATTTTCTAAGTCCACCCAAAGGTAGAGGGAGTGTTAACAATAGGGGGAA
>NMRB01002114.1:70447-81777 GCA_002633025.1 Notospermus geniculatus | reverse complement strand
CCCAGGTGGCGGAAAACGGCGACGACCACCACAACGACCAATTCCAGGTGGGCCGCGACCCCTCCACCAAGGATCGCCGAAGACACTTGGCGCAGACATCCCGGCCCCCTAATTGTTACAACCAGGGAACAATTACAAATGAACCATACCCTTCAAGGTAAAATTGAAGCAATCAAATCCAACTTCAACTAGACCTAAATAGAATTCAACAGTTCAGCTTTAACCAAAACCGAAAATTCACGTAGTTCACCTTTAAACTTGATGATACACAAATCAATTTACTCAAAATACATGTATACAGTATGTAAAACACGGAAAGGGTCTCGACATGAGGCTGACAAATTCTACTTCAACCTTTCTTCCTGCTCCAAGATCAATACCAGTTTATCCACCGGTCTAGTTAAGACATTACTTCTGGTCCTGAGTTTCACCTGACGCACCAATCCTTTCTGGTCCGGCATCACGTCGAGAACCTTACCGAGAGACCATGAATTCCTAGGTGCCTTATCCTCCACCACAAGCACCACATCACCTGGTTCCAAATTGCGCTTAACGCCCAACCACTTCTGCCTCTCTTGCAGTAAAGGAATATACTCCTTGGTCCATCTCTTCCAAAATAGGTCACTCAAGTATTGGACTTGTACAGACTGGGCTGTCTCTTCATATGCAAGAGGTGGTTGGGCGTTAAGGCCTCTAGATCATCACAACCCTCTGACATTTTCGTGATGGGCCTATCGTTCAAAATCGCCTCCACCTCACACAATAATGTTCTAAAACATTCCTCGTCCATCTTACGAAGGGACTGTTGGCTCACAACACTATCTAGAACTCTCCTGACTAAACCAATCATTCTCTCGAAGACGCCACCAAAATGACTACCCGCTGGGGGGTTAAATGCCCAGTCGATCTCCTTTTGTACCATGCAATCTTGTATCTGCTTCACATTCCACAGACCTATAGCTTCTTTGAGCTCCTTTTGAGCACCCACAAAGTTGCTCCCATTGTCTGATCTCATAAGTTTACACACTTGGCCCCTACGAGACAAGAAGCGTCTCAAGGCATTTATATAAGAGCAAGTGTCCAGAGAATCCGCGACCTCAATGTGGACAGCGCGGACAGCCAGACATGTGAACATGACACCATAGCGCTTTACAACGCTGCGCCCCCTCTTGACCTCGAAGGGCCCAAAATAATCTACACCCGTACCCGTAAAAGGTGGATTGTCTGGTGTCAAGCGGTCCACAGGGAGGTCGCTCATTTTCTGCTCACAAACACGACCTTTGAGTTTTCTACAAATTATGCAACCCTTCAGAACCCTGCGAATGGCACTTGGGGCTTGAATTAGCCAGTATTTTGTTCTCAATTTACTCAACATGTAATTTCTACCTCCATGCCATGATGACAAATGTACATATTGAAGGATCAACCTAGAGACATGAGAACCCTTGGGCAGAATTACAGTATGGACCGTCTCCTCAGGTAGGTTGGAGCGACCGATCCTACCTCCAACCTTCAACAGACCATCACTCATAATTGGATCCAAACTTCGGATCTGGCTTTTCTTGCCTACAGTGGCTCCACCTTGCAGAGCTTCAATTTCTGAAAGGAAATACTTCTTCTGCTCATACTGAATGATGGCATGTTCCGCCTGTTTCNGTCCGATTTGACTCTTAGCTTGGCCACCAGGTGGCGGAAACCAAAAACACAAAAAGTGCAATAACTCATGAACTGATGAGTGGATCCTCTCCGAATTTTTATCATTGGTGCTTCTAATGAGGATGCATGATATAAGTAAGAGGTTTTTGATTTGACCGACTTTTCAAGGTCACAGAGGTCAAAGTTCAAATTTAGTCATTTTTGGTGGCGCGTTTCGTAACTGCTTGGGCTATTGACTTGAAACCTGGTACATATACACCCCTATGTCAGATGACCTATGACACCACATTTTGGTCCGATTCAATTCTCCGCTTGGCCACCAGGTGGCCATAACCAAAGCTCAAAGTCCAGTACATGTAACTCCTGAACTGGATTTTCTCCAAATTTTTATCAGGTGCATCTAACGAGGATACATGACCCTTGGACATTTCGATTTAACATTTGTCATTTGTTTTTCTGGTACGTTCACCCAGGTGAGCACATGGTCCATGGACCATTTCATTGTGATAGGCCTATCGTTTAAAATCGCCTCCACCTCACACAATAATGTTCTAAAACATTCCTCGTCCATCTTACGAGGGGACTGCTGGCTCACAACACTATCTAAAACTCTCCTGACTAAGCCAATCATTCTCTCGAAGACGCCACCAAAATGGCTACCCGCTGGGGGGTTAAATGCCCAGTCGATCTCCTTCTGTACCATACAATCTTGTATCTGTTTCACATTCCACTGACCTATAGCTTCTTTGAGCTCCCTTTGAGCACCCACAAAGTTGCTCCCATTGTCTGATCTCACAAGTTTACACACTTGGCCCCTACGAGACAAGAAGCGTCTCAAGGCATTTATATAAGAGCAAGTGTCCAGAGAATCTGCGACCTCAATGTGGACAGCGCGGACAGCCAGACATGTGAACATGACCCCATAGTGCTTTACAACGCTGCGCCCCCTCTTGACCTCGAAGGGCCCAAAATAATCTACACCCGTACCCGTAAAAGGTGGATTGTCTGGTGTCAAGCGGTCCACAGGGAGGTCGCTCATTTTCTGCTCACAAACACGACCTTTGAGTTTTCTACAAATTATGCAACTCTTCAGAACCCTTCGAATGGCACTTGGAGCTTGAATTAGCCAGTATTTTGTTCTCAATTTACTCAACATGTAATTTCTACCTCCATGCCATGATGACAAATGTACATATTGAAGGATCAAAGGCGGAAAACGGCGACGACCACCACCACGACCAATTCCAGGTGGGCCGCGACCCCTCTACCAAGGATCGCCGAAGACACTTGGCGGAGACATCCCGGCCCCCTAATTGTTACAACCAGGGAACAATTACAAATGAAACATACCCTACAAAGAATTGAAGCAATCAAATCCAACTTCAACTAGACCTAAATAAAATTCAACAGTTCAGCTTTAACCAAACCGAAAATTCACGTAGTTCACCTTTAAACTTGATGATACACAAATCAATTTACTCAAAGTACATGTATACAGTATATAAAACACGAAAAGGGTCTCGACATGAGGCTGACATTCTACTTAAACCTTTCCTCCTGTTCCAAAATCAAAACCAGTTTATCCACCGGTCTAGTTAGGACATTACTTCTGGTCCTAAGTTTGACCTGTCGCACCAACCCTTTCTGGTCCGGCATCACCTCGAGAATCTTACCGAGGGACCAAGAATTCCTTGGTGCCTTTTCCTCTACTACTAGTACTACATCACCTGGTTCCAGATTGCGCCTAACGCCCAACCACTTCTGCCTCTCTTGCAGTAAAGGAATATACTCCTTGGTCCATCTCTTCCAAAATAGGTCACTCAAGTATTGGACTTGTCTCCATCGCCTATTAGCGTATAATTCCTCACGTTCAAATAGACCAGGAGGCAGACTGGGCTGTCTCTTCATGTGCAAGAGGTGGTTGGGCGTTAAGGCCTCTAGATCATCACAACCCTCTGACATTTTCGTGATAGGCCTATCGTTTAAAATCGCCTCCACCTCACACAATAATGTTCTAAAACATTCCTCGTCCATCTTACGAAGGGACTGTTGGGTCACAACACTGTCTAAAACTCTCCTGACTAAGCCAATCATTCTCTCGAAGACACCACCAAAATGACTACCCGCTGGGGGGTTAAATGCCCAGTCGATCTCCTTTTGTACCATACAATCTTGTATCTGCTTCACATTCCACTGGCCTATAGCTTCTTTGAGCTCCCTTTGAGCACCCACAAAGTTGCTCCCATTGTCTGATCGCATAAGTTTACAAACTTGGCCCCTACGAGACAAGAAGCGTCTCAAGGCATTTATATAAGAGCAAGTGTCCAGAGAATCCGCGACCTCAATGTGGACCGCGCGGACAGCCAGACATGTGAACATGACACCATAGCGCTTTACAACGCTGCGCCTCCTCTTGACCTCGAAGGGCCCAAAATAATCTACACCCGTACCCGTAAAAGGTGGATTGTCTGGTGTCAAGCGGTCCACAGGGAGGTCGCTCATTTTCTGCTCACAAACACGACCTTTGAGTTTTCTACAAATTATGCAACTCTTCAGAACCCTGCGAATGGCACTTGGAGCTTGAATTAGCCAGTATTTTGTTCTCAATTTACTCAACATGTAATTTCTACCTCCATGCCATGATGACAAATGTACATATTGAAGGATCAACCTAGAGACATGAGAACCCTTGGGCAGAATTACAGTATGGACCGTCTCCTCAGGTAGGTTAGAGCGACCGATCCTACCTCCAACCTTCAACAGCCCATCCTTCATAATTGGATCCAAACTTCGGATCTGGCTTTTCTTGCCTACTACAGTGGCTCCACCTTGCAGAGCTTCAATTTCTGAAAGGAAATACTTCTTCTGCTCAAACTGAATGATGGCATGTTCCGCCTGTTTCACATCCTGTACCTTTAAAGGACTAGTGTCGATACACGCGTTGTCCAAGGGAGCCCCTGCCTGTCTAAGCCTGACTCTCAACACCAAAGCCTGTTTCACTCTCAACCACCAAGCCGTACAGCGTTTCAATCTCAACCAATCAGAGTGATACTCAATCAACCTGTCTACACCCCTAACTTCAGAATCTAAACCCGCAGCTGTTCCTGTGACAACAGCAGCACTCACCAATTTGACTTCCCGGTCAGACTCCAAATTTTGAGCCGAAATTTCTGGTGTCGTAGGCCATTCATCTTCAGGCTTAGACAGGAAGGCGGGACCATGGAACCAATGCTCGTCTCGAACTAAAACTGCAGCAGACAAACCCCTGGAAGCTTCATCTCCAGGATTAGCTTTAGTAGGTACATATCGCCATTGTGACCTTTCTGATCCCTCAAGAATCACTCGCAATCTATTTGACACGAAGGTATGAAACCGAGAAGTGGTGTTATTCATATATTTCAACACAGACATGCTGTCTGTCCAAAAATAAGAGGACGAGGTAGCAAGATCAAGCTCACGTCTCAGCATGGCGTCGACACGAACCGCAACTGTCGCAGCTGTTAGCTCAAGGCGCGGGATGGTCACAGGTTTCACTGGCGCGACCCTTGCCTTACCAGAGATAAGACAACAATGAATCCTACCATCCGTATCTACCAAACGCAAGAAGGACGCGACGCCATACCCAGACTGACTACCATCAGGAAAATGATGCAACTCAGACTGCACAATATTCCCAAAATCCTTTGGCTTCAAACATCTATCAATCTGAATTTCCGAGAGCTGTTCAAGTTCAGTTTTCCATTTAACCCACTTATCCTCGATTTCAGCAGGAATCGGATCGTCCCATGACAGACCTAAGCGACACAGTTCCTGTAGTAAACACTTGGCGCGAAGCACACACGGGGCAAGCCACCCCATGGGGTCATAAACGGAACTGACGACAGACAAAATGCCACGACGGGTGGCCGGCCTCTCTTTCACATTGATGTGGAAGATAGTTTCCGCATCCCATTTTACACCCAACGCACAATTGACGGGCAACTCATCGCATGCTAGATCCAAGTTCTTAGCTTCTTTCGCCCATTCCTCCTCGGGAATCGTATCCATGATATCTCGCTCATTGCTAAGCCACTTAGTGAGATTAAACCCACCCTCAGCTGTCATGCCTTTCAAATCCTTCTGAAGCTCAAAGGCACGTTCATGGCCGTCTACTGATTTGAGACAGTCGTCCACGTAAAAATTCCTGCGCAGAGTATCAGCAGCCTCGGTACCGAATCGATCCTGATTATCCTCTGCAGTTTTCCGCAATGCATACGAAGCGACGGCTGGAGAAGATGTCAGACCAAACAAATGTACCATCATCTGATACTCGACCACTGGTTTACTCAGATCACTATCTTGCCACCATAGGAAGCGAAGAAAGCCGGCATCTGGATCAGGTGGCACCCTGACCTGACAAAACATGGCTTCAATATCTGATACCAAAGCAACATCATTTTGCCTAAACCTAAGCAAAATGCCAACTAGGTTGTTCGTCAAGTTCGGACCGGACAAGAGCTGATCATTCAGAGACGTCCCGGCATACCGAGCCTTTCCATCGAAGACGACTCGAATACGTTTCTTGTCTGAAGAAACGGCATGATGACATAAATACCAAGACTTCCCTGCTTCTGCCTTGTAATCATCCGGCACCCTCCGAGCATATCCGGCACGAATCGTGGTATCCATGGCCTGCACATAGTCATCTCGGAAGTCAGGATCCCTGGCAAACTTCCTTTCCAAAAGCTTCAGTCTCTGTTCGGCTTGCGCGCGATTATTAGGCATCATGACCTCCGGATTCTTAAATGGCAGTCCTATAGTGTAATGCCCATTCTCAAACTTCACAGACTTAGACACTAAATCCATGAAGCGCCTATCTTCATCTGAATATTCCTCCACGTCATCAATGAACCTCTCACTGAAATCGTAATTCACCTGCCTATCGACAGCGTCCTGTAGTTCAGTGTCGATTCTCGCTTGAACTGCATGAATGAGACAGTTCTTTTCCAGTCCCGAATCTGAGCCAAGCGGGCCATTGACTACCCACCCCAACTTGGTTCTCACAGCAAATGGACCGTCATTTTCGCTGGGAATCACTTGAAGGTTCCATAACTTTGGGAGCATTTATGCCTATCAGAAGTCCCACCCTGCGATCACTGAAGCTGGCAACAGGCAACGAAATTCCACTGAGGTGGGTCCACTGAGCCAAATCATCCTGAGTAACAATATCCTCACTAGAGACAGGCAAGGTAGGTTGAGACAACACAGATGGTAAGCTTGTCCAACCCGCATCACTGACACCGACAGGCCCCACCTGCAGTCCATCCAAGACATAGGCCTCCTTGCGTTCCTCATTACCCATGGTACGTAATAAGACATACAGACTTCCTACCAGTGGCCTTCAACTCGTTCATCAATGACTCCGTACAGAAGGTACCCGTGCTGCCTGAGTCTAAACAAGCGTATGTCTCTACGACCTGGTCACTGTTCTCAAGCTTGACAAGAACTGGCAGAATAGACATAGCTACTTTAGTTTTATTTCTATCACCGGCCCCCATATGCTCACTAGAACCGGTGCACCCTGTAGAAACCTTTATGGCCTTGTCATCTTTACCGTCATTGTCACCGGAGGTGCCATCCTTACTTCCAGTTTCCTTGACAGCCTCATCCTTGTGAAGAATTGTAGGGTGCCTTTTCTGACAGACCCCACAAGTTGCTCTGTTCTTGCAAGTCTTACTTCGGCAGCCATGATGCAAACAGGCAAAACAGAGTCCTTTCTGTTTCAGAAATTCCAGTCTCTTAACATGAGTTTCAGATCTCAGTTCCTTACAATCGTTCAGCTGATGTTCACCTGAGCATTTTACACATTTGTTCGACGATGTGCCGCCCCCCGACTTCATAGTAGTAGACCTGTTTGACCCTGGTGATGGACCCGAATGCTCTGGTTTGGTAACCAAGCCCTTGGCCTTGACCACCGGTTTCATCGACTCTTTGACCTTACCCTGATGAGACTTATTGGCAGCAGCAGGTCTTCCTTTCGACAAGGCCTCCTTTCCATAGGTGGGATCCACAGCCTTCTTGGCCTCCCACCGTACAAAGTCCACAAATTGAGCAAAGGTCACGACTTTGCCATCCCGTTTCGATGATACAGCTTTCTGCCTCCATTTGTCGTGCATGAAGTAAGGAAGTTTCATAGCCATATTACGGATGTTATCAGAATATTCAAGGACACCATGAGCCCCAGCATCCTTGACCGCGAACTGGCATTCCATGAGGTAAATCCCAAAGTCCTCAAGGCCACGAGCATCATCAGGTTTGATCATTGGCCATTCTAGCGCCTTCTTCACATAGGCAGCAGCTATAACCTCAGGATCACCATAGCTTTCTTTGAACTCTTTCATTATCGCTTCTAATGCCTCCGAACTTTCCTTGTGTGAGTAACCCTTCACAATTTTGTGAGCATCGCCAGTCGTGTACTGTTCAAGAAAGTCCACACGCTCCTCGTCATCCACAGCGTAAGCGGAAATACGATACCTGAACTGGCGGAGAAAGCGTCGATAGTCCATGGGATTTCCACTGAATTTGGCAATGGTTGCCTGTGGCTTCCGGAGTTCACGTGCCACAGCAAACGCCGCATCGTTTCGATCATCATTCCTGCTTGGACGATACACGCCAGCCTCAGGGTTTAACGTCGACTGATTAACGAATGGAGAATCAATCTCCTGCCTCGGAGGTTCTGTAAATCTAGGATTCATTGTGGACTGTCCATTCAGAAACGGAGTAGCCATCCCCTGTCTCACAGGTTCAGTAAAACTAGGAGGATTCTGCGTGAACTGTCCATTCACAAACGGAGTAGCTATCTCCTGCGTCATACATGTCATAGGTTCAGGAAAACTAGGAGGGTTCAGCGTGGACTGTCCATTCACAAACGGAGTAGCTATCTCCTGCGTCACAGGCTTCTGAAGACCGGAAACCCCAGACTTCGGCTTGTGTGAAGAGTGTCTGGAGCCTCCCGATACCCTTGACCTTGATTCAAAGTCACCGTACACTTTGGCTTTGGCCTCGGCCACAGCCAACCTTGTTTTCAACTTCAGTTCCTCTTCACGTAAGGAAAGATCGAGTTTAGCTTTCTCAATCTCCTGTTTCTGTTTCAAGGAAGCCGCCTCAGCCAAAATCATAAGTCTTTCCTGGTTAATATAGATGACTCTTCAGGACTCTGTTTATACCTTGGAGTGGTGGACAGGACTCTTAATCATTTGTTTCTAGCTATTTGGACTAATGTGAACTTTTCAGTTTATTACATCTTTCTTGAGTGGTGGATAGGACTCTTAAGCGTTTGTTTCTAACAGTTTGGACTAATGTGAACTTTTCAGTATTAAACTATATATATGACTCCTGATATTCTGCATTTCTAACGGTTTGGACTAATGTGAACTTTTCAGTATTAAACTATGTATGACTCCTGATATTCTGTTGAATTTTTTGGATGGATAGATAGGACTATTAAGTGTGTTAATAAGTTTAGACTGGTGGTTTAAACTAATAAGTTTGGACTGGACTTTAGAAGGAAGATATGATTCTTTAAGGTTTCGATTAATACAATTACCCTTTTTGGAAAGGTATTTCATTCGAGTATATGGTTCAGGTACACACATTTATATACATATGCATTTTGTATACAACATTCATTGAAAATGGGTGATCAGTTTCGGATAATGCGCACTGGCTGGTGACATGGGTGTAGTTTTAGAAATGTGAGTAATGGTCAATCATGTTATTATAATCTGCTAAGTATTAAGCACCTTCTGGTGGATAAAATGCTTGACTGGATAAAATATACCACGTAATAGAAAAGTATAAAATAGTAAGTATAATCTGGCACTATTACTGTATGGTCGGCTGGCGGGTGCTGGTCCGGCGGTGATTTGTTGAATATCCATATCCTGGGTCGAATGCAATTGGCGCATTGGATCATGTGTGGCCACTTTGTTGTGCTTGTGGTTAGTCTATAATGTTCTGCATGTTTTAATGGCAGAAAACGGCGACGACCACCACCACGACCAATTCCAGGTGGGCCGCGACCCCTCCACCAAGGATTGCCGAAGACACTTGGCGGAGACACTGACGACAAAGATGGTTTATCGTTCGTGACATGGAAATAACGTAAACGCAGTTAAGATTGAAATCTACCAATGAACGTAAACGTAAACGGTAAATTACACGACCACACAACCAGGAAGAACAATCCCTTGGTGCAACGCGAAGATTTGTATACAAAGGGCGGACAATGATCAGCTTTCATAGAGTAGTTCCCGTCTTTGCCGCTTCACCCGCTGGCGCTCCTCTTTATCTCGCACATTCTAAGTTGGGAGTAGGTGTTGGACAGGGCTAGATAGATGCCTACCGTAAGGCTACTGATAGGTGGACTCCTATGCACAGATGCTTGCTGCTGCTCAGTCTCATCGGTATGCAATCTCATAGTCCTGATCTGTCATATGGAACTCACAGTAGGAACACGTGGACCTGATCTGATTTTAGTTACAAACACTGCGCAAAAAGCTGCGCAGAAGACGATGCGCAAAGAGCGTGCGCTGTGGCTTGGACAGAAATCCCTGTAAAAATGGCAGCCCGCGCTTGTCTTTGTATAGCGGGACAGGAGCGCCAGTGGGTGGAGCGGCAAAGACAGGAACCAGTCTACAGCGTTCACGTCAGCTCCAAACGACCAAAAGGCCAAAAGAGCGTTCGTCCGTCCGTAAAAGCGACATTCCATGACATGTTATGCTATTACATGATGTTTCGGGTGAACAGCTTTGGCCTAGTTCACAACAAATTCCTGGAAACTGAATGCAATAGAACTGACTTACGCAAGTCACAAGGGGCAGTGGAACGTATCACAATACAATTTGACCACCTTTGCCGAACGTGAAGCAGGAAACGTTCAAACGCTGGTGAAATGGCATGTTGACATTAATGTCGTAAAGTTCACGTTGATCGTTTGTATTCTTAAACTCCCTATTACGAAGATTTACGGCCATCCTCGTCAAGACGCAACGAATTTGCACGTGGTCACGAAAGAGACGCAACGTCATACGTCAAAGTGATGACGTCATGGTCGAAGCATATTCGCATTTCATAATTCGCAGACGTTGCGGAACCTCCCTATTAGCAGCGTCCCTTACGCGAAAATGCCGTACTCAGTCAATTCATTTCCAAGCATGAAGGTTTGTGTATGACGTGCGTATGACGTGTCAGCACTGGTTCTTGAATATCAAGCAACTGGGTGAATACTGCTTTAGGAAACCGATGACATGCAAAAAAGCATCAAAAAATTCGTGATCTAGGACATCTTCGAATAGGCTGTGACGAATAAGTTGTCATCTGTACCTACTAGACCTAACTGCTTCGTCAAGATCATCTTCCACAAAGATTATTATCTGCTTCCCCCGCCACATTTTGTTCCGTCCTGCCTCTATCGGCGCGGTAAAGGTGGTCTGAGCACCTTTAGCGAAATCGCCTATCGAGGTCTTAACGGCGGCAGCCCGATAGGCTATCGGAGTTTCTATGCGGCCATCGCTATCGGTGGTCTATCGCTATTTTCCTATCGCACATTCTGTGCGGTCATTTACCGATACTGATGGCGATAAGGCACCGATAGGCTATCTGTACCGCTATCTGGGTTTCGATGCGGTCGGCCC
>NMRB01002114.1:39931-52801 GCA_002633025.1 Notospermus geniculatus | reverse complement strand
GAATGTGTAGTATTCACATTTCCTGAGTACGGTACTGCTGACGTATATTTCATTCAATCCGTCTTTTCTACAGCCATGCCATTCACAGGAATAATGCTCTGTAACATCGCCATTATCTACAAGACAAGGCGGGGCTTTTCACAGCAGAGAAGGCTCCAAGACCGCCGGCATGATTCAAAAATGAGCAGTATGACCCGGATGTTGTTGACAGTAACTTTCACCTTTATAATACTTTTACTACCTAGGGCGTCTGCCAAAGGGTTAAATCACTTGATAAGCACGATTTCTTCAAATAATAAATCATGGGCCTATTCGAGTTTCTATATTACCGTTCCAATATTCACCGTACTTGAACTTCTGAACCACTGCATTAATTTCATTCTCTATTGCCTCACGGGAACTCAGTTCAGACGAGAATTCCTGAGGCTCATTGGATGTGGGGTTTATTGTCAGGATAGAAAAAGAAAAAGCTTGTCTTTAGCCCTGCCTGCCTCTCGACGATAAATATGTTGAGTATCAAGTACCGGTATTGTATTCTATTTGTATTTTTACATCAGGGCTACCAAAATATTTTTGGCCCTTATAAGTGAGGAAAATGGCTAGATGGAACTCAGGCTGCTCATGTTGCTCACTTGGATGGGGTCTTTTGCCCTTTGTGAAGGCACAAATTACAGGATACCTCGACTTACTGTCCATGGGACCACACAGTATATAAAAGGCACCACGGCTTAAGCAGGTTATCCATGTATCAAAAATAGATAAGACAGGGAAAAACTCCCATTTTAGGAATACCATGACTTCTTGGAATAAAACCTCTCTTTAAAGATAATGTATCACGACTTCATTGTTTACATTCAATGTTTGTAAACAAGGACGTCTACACGGCACGCTGCAACAAAATGCCTGATGATAAATGCTCGATCAGCCCGTAATAAAACTATTGAGCTAAATGAGCTCATCCACGAGCATGAACTCGATTTTCTTTTTATCACGGAGACATGGCTCCATGGAAACGATGGGGATGACCCCCTTATCGCAGACTTGACTCCTTCTCATTATAAGTTCCTAAATTTCCCAGGTACTACACGTGCTGGGGGCATTGCTATAGTTCATAAGGACAACATAAAAGTGAATGTTGTGCGCACAAAGCGTTACGAAACTTTCGAGTGGACTGCACTCAGTGTTGAGACAGCATCTGGCTATTTCAAAGTGGTGCTAATCTATCGGCCACCCCCAAGTTCAAAAAACAGGTTCACTTTCGGTGGGTTCCTTTGTGATCTCTCGGACCTCTTAGTGGGCTACTGTACGGAAGCTACACCCTATGTCATCATCGGTGATATCAATGTTAAGGCAAACCGACTTGACGATCCTGAGACAGTCAAATATATGGACTTACTCTCCACTCACGGTCTCCACCAGTTTGTGGATAAACCAACACATCGATCTGGGAACATNGCTCAAGCGGTTGTACGACAAAGCTCACTCTGGGAGGGACATCAAAACTCGCCGGGAGGATCTCCTCCGCCGATTTTTCGATGGTCTCCTGGATGACGAGGCTAAGGTTCAGGTGGAGTTTGTCAAGTCTCCCATTGATATCGAACGATTTGATTCAACTGATCGCACAGAAAATTTTGCTATTTTGCGCTCCCGCCTCAGTACACCATCGGTCGAATCAGGGAGGTTTAATAAGTAATACGACATGACGAACGACCATGACTTCAAAGGGACCATGTTCCGGATCGACGTTTCAACAGCAACGTGTCACAGTGAACTCTCAAGGTGGTGTTTCGTAATCCCTCTGCTGGCATTCATTGCTGCATTGCCGTAAATCCGAAGTGCACGATTATTTGGCTGAAAAGGATGAAATAGTCAGTACTTCAGTGGGTGGTGTTCGGAAGTATTCGGCCACAAATTTATGACGAAGCTGGTTTCGGGAAAATATCGTTTTTACTCGTTCTATTAAAACCTCCCTGGTCGAATCGGATGAGCATAAAATTTGAAAATGGGAAAAGACGTCCCAAAAGGTTTCTCCCTTCTTTGTTACCATACCCTTGGAGGAATTATACTGAGTATAATACCTCCAAGCCATACCTGATATTGAAAACATATAACTGTGACAGAATAAATAAAAGCAACAGTTTGATCCAAATAAAAACCCCGAGAACTTCATCATTTCATCCGATCACTGCCAGGTGTTTCAGAAAAATGTCCCCAGACGAATGTGAGATATTTTCTTAATCACACTGCAATACGTTCCGCAGATTCCTAGCTAACTACGACGTCAACTGATATCAATGCTTCTGGTAAATAGATGGGTTCGATTGCGTAATAAATTTGGTTTGGCATTGCAAGAAGGATGAAAACGATGTTTACGACCAACATTGTGGTAACACTTCCGAGATTTGAATCTTTCTGCATGGCCTTGCTCATCCAACATAGTCTGCCTTTTTTGATTTGATTTTAGATTATTTATTCGTAAAAAAGGCCATAAGCCCGTAGTACATTTCGTGGTGGTACATATATATACAAAGCGAACACAAGGCGGCAGAACATAACACAATTAATCTAAGATGAGAGTACGTAATCCTTCGGAAAAATGCTATGTGAATGTGCGCAGCAATTTTGAAAAGCATGTGCGCGTCTCTGTAGTTGACATCAGATTTATAAAACCCTCAAATGATTCTTCTACAGTCCCCAGGCACGTTGATCTAATGTCATTATAGGCAGGACAACAAACCAAGAAATGAAACTCATCTTCAAGTACATACGGTACAAATTTTCTTTGCAAAACGAACAAACTGTGTCTGCAATTTCTCTTCCATCCTTTCTACCCTTATCTAATTCAAGGTGTGCACTTTTGGCACAGTTCAAGAGGAGGAGGAACTGTGAAGGTACGAAATGCATTGTGTACGGTTGTAAAAAGTGAATATTTGTATATATGTTGAACTGTTTATTGTTGCGTTATTCCTATGACTTTTTGGATGCAAGGCGTGGTCTGAACACCGAAACTTTACTAAAGCTGATCTGAACTTCCTGATCTCAATCCAATTAATCGTCATTGTGTACTGCGATTCCGATGAAGGGTATACCTACATATAATACCTAAGACCATTCGTTGTAATAAAATTCATAATAGGATGCATCATCTGGGCCTGCCTCACAGTGAAATTTCGAGGTACAGCACATGTTCACTAAGAAGTGAATATTCATTGGAAAGAGAGAATTAAACAATCCCGCTAGAAGTATGAATGCATGAATTTCGAAGTATGTAAGGCAGAAAATTCAAAGAAACGACAAAGCTGATCAGACCAGCAAGTATGAAATATACATGTACGCACCTATTGAGGAAGAGATATCGGGCCTTTAAAGGAAACAATGCGCATATTAACCGTCCCAATGAGAGCATTAAGATGCACCATGACGAAAACATCAATGTGAACTCCGTCAGAAAGCCATGGGTCTTACACAGGAAATTCGACTGCATTCGTATTTGGATTCCGTAGACATGAGGTTTCGCGAATCTGACGAAACACGAAGTAAATTGGACTTTATTTCCGTGTCGTAATGTATTTCAAAAGATGGTTGGTACCACAAATACATTTTCAACATGTCTCCAGCCAAAAGCCAGTTGGCTCTCGGTTTGTTGTGGCTTTTTCGAGCGGCGGCCATTTTCCTCGAAACCGTCTATAGATCCGCACTTAATAGAACCGGACTTATTAAACACGGCTATTCTGTAATGGAAGCAAAATAAGAGCGGACAAATACCGGCTTTTTTGTAGTGGAAGCGCAACTATTAGCATTCTAGTTAGTTGGGTCTTCCAGGAGTGTTGCACAAAAGCATGCTAGGCACTCAACTACGTGGTAACATACTTTGTGGGATAGTAAAGTGGGTAGTTATTAAGTACGGAACGGAACGGAACGGAATCCTGGTTGCAAACGGAATGTAAAAGACGGACCGAGCTGTAAACTGGAACGAAGAGAGCTAATCTTATGAATAGCGCCGTGTTGTGATGGTGGGTTCGTTCTGTTATGTTGGTATTAAGCTCAATTATTGGGTCGTGCCGTTTACTTTGTTGGGGAAGTGCTTTTGTGGTGGGTTCGAGTCTGTATTGGGGTTAATATGGAGTTCCTTTTTGCCGTTGGGATGGTGTATTGCTTCAGTGGTTGATTTAATTCTTGGGTCTTGGCGGTCACTCTGGTAGGGAAGGCCTACCCCATCCCAATAAACATCACGGCCAGTACAGAATCGAACCCACCACAAAAGCACTACACCAACACAGATATTGGCAAGACCTTACAGTTGAGCTCAATTACAAACATGATAGAATGAACCAACATAACAGCACGGCGCTGTCCGTTTGAAATGAAACGAAGATCAACTTTGTTCCGTTCCAGTTTCAGGGTCAGTCCGTATTTTACATTCCGTTTGCAACCACGATTCCGTTCCGTTCCGTTCCGTACTTAACAACTACCCTAGTAAAGTACTAGACCAAGTTGAATGACTTCCACCTGACAGCACAATGTGCACTGGGTGTGACAATCCATTGTTTTGTTGTTATATAAGCCAAGATGTTGTCTAGAATGATACCAGACATAGTATAGTTTTGTGATGCCACTGCATGTGATATGACAATATATTCAAGCCAGGAATGAACTCAGTAACATAGATGGCAGCACTTAGTAGTACTACCAGACATAGTATGTTGTCTAGAATGATACCAGACATAGTATAGTTCTGTGCAACCGTACCAAGTTGGAAGCCAGTTTGGTAACCAACATAGAATGATACTAGGCCTAGTATGCTTTTGTGCAACCGGCCCCTGCTCGCCATACTGGAACATGGATATCCTTCTTCCTCGGCCTCTCACGATTGAATGACAACGCCACCTAGGATGTCTTTTCGGTGTGGTATCTGGCGATGTCGTTTGAAGAATAACCAGGGCATTTGTACTTAATCGTACTTTTTGTCACTCTATTTGGTAGGATAATGGAAATAGGTCAGCTTTCACAAGAAATAAAAGAAATTGGAGCATAGAGAACCTAATACACCTAGTACCGGTGTTCATGTTGGCCATATGCATGTTAATAGTTCATTGATCGGCTAGGCCTACTTACTAATAGGGTAAAGATATTTGGATATTAATTGGAAGTTGATAAATTGATCATGAATATCGACAGGTCACTATCAATTTAGCGTCCACTCACCTGATTGCCATGAAATGGGTCATCGTGCTTGACGGCCAAGGACACAACTGCCTTTGACAATAAATGATCGGATAAGGTGAACGTGTACGGTGTAGTTTTGACGGACGTATGAGAGGAGAAATCAAAGGAACAACCGGCACTCATTGGTACGTAATGTAGCAACTGAACTTTTGTAGGAGATCGATTCTGCAATTATACTTGGGATCATGATGCCAGTCATTTTTTTTCTGCAGTTCTAATCCCTAAACGCAAGGACATCTCTTATCTATTTTTGCTAAAAGTAAGGAAGTACATGTACAATATTTTCCTGGTCCTGGACTAATATTTTTCTGTTGTGAAGAGGGCATCGGCCAGGGTCGGTTATGACATCCACAAACGTCTCAGGAGGGAGAGTTAGGTCATTAAAGCCCATCTGTAGTGTTAGGAGAGTGCAGGTCGAGGTCTCATAGCCTCGAGAAGGTCCCAAAATGCTTGCCTCTTCAGCTCACACATTGAAAAATCTGCAGGGAGAGCTCTATGTATTCAGATAGAGCATAGTTCATTTACACTACACTGGCGTGGTGCACTAATGTTGAGATCGCGGCGATGATTTTTTTTTCAAATTGAATACAGAGGGGCTTTAAGTGAATTATTACAAAATCTTTTGAGTGTGTGGTCGCTCTGGAATGATGTGTACTTTGCCACAGCACAGTACCTTGTGGTCTGCCAAAGTGTTTGCTTCTCATCACCACTGAAAATTGGCAACTACAGCATGAAGTTCGCACACTTAATCGTCGCGGTGACTTTAGGCGTTTTTGCGGGCAACAGGAAGAAAATGGAGATTGTCCTCCGATTACTCGTGCCCAGTAGTCTGAACGCAAAACGAAAAGGTGGGACATTTTTTAAAACAGCAATCTGAATCTCTGTTATTTGGAGACATAAAAAATGCAAAAACATTGCTGTTCTCAAAAATGTCCCATTTCTTCAAAAATCGGGGTTTTGCGTCCAGACTACACGTCATGAGAATGATTGGGCTGGCATGGGAGAGAATTGACCCGTAAAATGACCTGGCGCGTAGCCAACTCACTGACAAACCATCCTCAATTTGGTTAGACTGGTACCCGGTCATAACAATTTTACATCGGACATTTGTGACCCGATCTGCAACACGTAGGCGCAAGTCGCAGGTGATCATCGCCTGTCATCAGTTTACTCAAGTATTGTCACTGCGGTCCACTACTATTGTCAAACCGCAGAAACTTACATTTCAGCTGTTGTGTTGCAACCCTTTCCTCGTTTGCGACTTGCGCCTACTTTTGGTAGATCGGGTCAGTTTGGCATATGTTAGGATCGGTCGTGCCAATCGCGTTCGTGAATCTGATTGGCCGGTGCTGGCGCAGGTGAAAAGTATACATGTAGGATTATTATGTTGATAGCCTATTTTTAACCCTTTCGTGATTGGTGGGTTTCCTGCGTCAAATGTAGGTCACCTTCTATCTGCATCATTCCGGTACGTCAGCCGTATTTAGAATTGACTAAATTTATATAATTTACATAAAATTTCCAAGTGACGTCACCTGCCTAAATTCCCCACAAATGGCGGCCAATACTGGTCCTACCAAACAAGCCACGTCCGATTACAGCGCGCAGGTTGGTAGGATCAGGTACTAATTTAAGTTGTTAACCTCGACCACCTTCTAGGCCTAGAGGAGGACGAGGAAGTTGAGGGACTAGCGTTTCTAGGCCCTGAGGACCATGACGATGAAAACTAAAGCTACCATTTCGCCCATTAACAACAACAATAAGTCGTTCTATGGATCAGCTTACTTGCTTCAAAAGCGCCCCAGCACACAGCCTTGCACTTCGTAGGACTTCAGCTACAAAAACATGGTCAAAAAGGAATGCTCTCCGTGACATGTTTATGGCGCGACAACAACAACGAAACCCCTACGTTTGGTAGGGGTCAGTCACTTTCATAATGTGGGGATAAGGCCTATAACCTCGAGTCGTTGCCAAGGAAGACGTTAGGTGGCGCTACATCCGTTGGGACGGTCCATTTTTCACGCATCGCAGCTAGGTACGCCTAACTCGTCCGTGGACTCTAACTATCATCTCGGCAAGCAACCAATTCTGCATAGTGCGGAAGGATCGTGATAAAATCAGGCCTTTTGCCATACCATATAAGTAATTTACAATTAACGCCTTTTGTTTGTGCCTATGGGTGCAAATGGTCGAACCAACGTTAACAGAAATGGAGGACCACGTGCTTCTTGTAAACAAACACACATGGACCATGACCACAGTCGAGTGCAAGAACGTGGGAACCAATCAGAACACCTGTTACTCACTAAGGAGTAGAATGATTGGCTGATGGGAAAGGTGATTGTTAGGGTCAGCCTTATATCTTAACACAGAGGATACACGTCCACGATTTGGCACTCGACAGGCCTCCTATGGTCGACAAGGGCAAATTAACGCTGATTAGTTTGTTGTCGGGTTTTAATAAAATGGGAACCAAAACTAGCTGGCACACCACGATATCACAACCTTTCAGCTGTACCCATGCGCAAAATATGTCTCTTTTTAAAATTTCCAATAAAATTTATATCTTAAGCGGGTACATGTATTCTAAATTTTTTGTTGTGAAATGTTGTCCAGGGCATTTTTGAATTTTGCTGCGATTATTACTGTTTTTAATGCATGGTAAGTTATACTTCAAGAAAAGTACTAGTCGGCACACCAGTAATAGAAATCCAAGCCATTTGCCTTAGACGACAATATACCATCCTGTTACTCGCATCCAGACGCTCCGATGATTGTAATATTTGGGGATTAGAAGGACCTCAGCTAGATTTTCAAACCATATTATTTTCGTTGTGGGTTGACCGTGATAATATCAGGGTTAGGGGGTCCAAGCCCGAGAGGGGTCACTGATCAGCGGAGAGAAGCGGCGAGCTGGCTTCAAGAGCCCATATAGCAGTGAATCGCCCCTGCGGATGAATCCAAGACATACAACATTTCCAAAAACTCATCAGATTTTTAAACAAACACTATATCATTTCATATTGAACAAAAAAGGATTAAGAAAGATATCCAAACCGAATAAATCGTGTTAAAGGGGAAATACCGATTCTAAAAGTACCGTACCTCCTGGCCCTGATTGGTCAATTACTGGTGTGTAACCTGATGCGGTGTGCTGGGGCCAGAGGCCGTGTAAGTTGAAGCAATCTATAAGACGAAACCAACGCCACGACATGACAGGTTGGGGACGATCTTTTGTCGTAGGTAAGAACGACAAGGGCAGTGCGGCAGTCGTAAAGGTAATCTGGAGTCGTATCTGATACATTACACATTTAGACGTTTGCAAGTTTTATTGATATGTGACTCCAGATGATCTCAACGACCCGCGCAGCGCCACCCATCATCTTTCCCAGCTACGACTCGAGGTCATCCCGATAACTGCAGCGCCGCCTAAAGCCTTTCTCGCCTACGTCTCCAGATTACATCATGAACAACAGTGCCTGTATTTTGTACCGGTAACGCCTTTATTTGCGGTTAACCGCCCATACACGACCTATTGATACTAATACCAACAGTGAAGTATCAAAATCAAAACAAACGACACTAACAAAGGAAATTGGGGAATAAAAAGGGGCATTTTCAGACAGAGTAGCTTTTTTGCAACTGTTCAGATTTAGGAGAAAATCTCAATGGCTGTCTGTACCAACTGTCTCGTACTCTCCCCCACTACATGTATGTACACGATGCATACAGTACCCCGGTTGCATACCGTGCTTGCGTACAAAATTCGATAAACCACGCGGAAATGATCTCAATAGAAGGAGTCAGCCGCGCTTACCACGAATTGGCGGCAAAGTTAGCGGGCCAATACAAAAGAAAATTCTCTTGATTGATGCCCAATCAACCATGAACGGGTCCCCTAGGCATTGAATTGGGCCGTAGTGACACCTACTGGTCAACTGACTGATAGCTCGTATTAATCCAAGTTATTTTTCTTTGCAGTACCAATAACGATGAAGGAATTTGTTTGCTGCCTTTTGCTGGCAACAGTCGCGTCGATCGACAGTAAGAAGGTACTCCTTGTTCCCTTCAATACACCAAGTCACCTTCTGCAATTTGGAGGCTGTGGGGACGCTATCATAAAGGCAGGTTCATGGCGTCCCAATGCTTGGCCTTCCAGTTCTTGGCGACCAGCGTTATAACGCCCAGAGATTTACCGCTAAAGGTTTTGGTAGATATCTGGACATCACATCGTTCAAAGCAGAGGAGCTTGCAGATGCTATCAATGACGTCATCACCGATCCAAAATACAAAAACAAGATCCAGAAAGCTTCACGAATCTTTAAATCACGGCAAATGCTGCCACGAGAAACCGCGGCGTATTGGATAGATCACGTGATGGAACATGGCGCCGATCACATGATCAGTTACACCAATCAGCTCTCTTGGTATCAAATACTCCTGCTGGATGTAATCGCCGCATGGATTGTAATTTTTGCTGTGCTCACTTACGTTACAGTAAAAGTGGTCAAAGCTATTTACAGGCGATGCTGGAGAGGACAGCAACCCAAAGTAAAAAGACAGTAGAATGAAGATACGAGAAAAAAAGACTGATTTAGACACAGGGGCTTGAGGCATTGCAGAGATGGTGGGTGTTTCACCGGTAATAACACACATCCGAATAATGCCCCGTTCTGGAACAACGTATAGGCCTACCTCGAGAAAAACCACAGGGGATCAGAGTGACATAGCAATTTTCAATTCGACGCTCTGTCAAGAAGGCAAATCCCAAACAAACTACAGTGCGGCACTGAAAACGATCTCGTTGCTGATTGGTCAAAATTATTCGAAAATTGTAATTCATATTTTTGGTTATTTTTGACCATTCAGCAGTGATATCGTTTGCGAGTGCCGAGAGTCGTCCAGTTGATCATATCAATGAGCATCTTTCGGCCAACTTTTTCGTTGGGAATTTGTAGAAACCTCATTCAGAATATGCAATTTTTTCAAGCGGTAGCTGGTTTCGAACCTTTCTTCTGTTGAAAGTGATATGGCGATATAGAATTTATTTTGGTTTATTTTGAACGTGAACATTCTCAGCTTCAAACCGGTACCACTATGTTTGTAAAATTTGATCGGGATTTTGGCTTCTTGACAGAAGTGAAAATTGCAAAATCAGGGCCCAGTTTCACAAAGAATCTTAAGTCTAAGAAAAAACTTAAGTCTGAAATGAAGTCATCTGATTTGCTGAAACCCTGGTCACATGATGACCTAAGTCAAACTTTAGACTTAAGTTTCTTTGTGAAACTGGGCCCTGATCTTAAAGCCGCACACTATGCACCGCTACTCACTCACTTCGGCCGAAATATAGTGCAACCTCATCTACAGGCGTGCGTAGTGTATAGAACCATAGAACCACATACTATAGCATTATCCTGCATCGAGGTTTTGGAAATCGCCTTGGGGAATCCCCAATGCTGTGTGTAGTCTTGCGCAGCCAGCCACACAGTACTGCTACGGTTCCCCAGATTCGAAACAGCGGCTGGGTGACCGAGACTATGCTCGTCGATTATAACCCATCTGTCTATAGTGTCTGGCTTTAAGTGAAGTCGTATCATTTGTGATTTCTCTCCGTGGTTTACGTTACTAGAACGGGACATTACTCCGGGGTATGTTGTTATCGGGGTATAGGCCTACACATACGTGTATGATTCTTAGACCCCTGAAACACCCACCACCCCAGCAATGCATGTCTAAGTCCCCTGGATTTATACATGTGGACAGCTCGCATTTGATCCATGATAATCAATGAATGAATCTAACAAAGGAATTCTTTCGTTACTCTTTGTACATGTATGAGATATATTTTCACGACGTTTTCACCAGTAGCCTATTCACAGGACTGGTCTTTTTAAAGTGACAAGTGTCCAAGGTACATGTAAGAGTAACCATTCTACTTTACACTACGTTCTGCAAATTGGAATCTGCCTACATGTATGTGCCACGCGTGTTATTATGATAAAAATAGGTTTCAATATTATATTGGACACTAGTTGGGCACTAGGTACTCTTTATTTTGGGCACTAATCAGATCTTCAGTGAAGTTGTATACTTTGTGATTTCTCCTCGTTGTATACGTTACTGAACGAGGCATTACTCCGGGGTATGTTGTTATCGGGGTATACACATTCATGTATGCTTCTTAGAGCCCTGAAACATCCACAACCCCTGCAATGCATGCCTCATTCCCCTGGATTTATAGACAGCTCGCACTTGATCCATGAACAAATAAATGAATCTAACAAAGGAATTATTTCGTTACTCTTTGTACACCCTTAGTCAAAAGTAAATGCCCACCTAATTTTCCGGCAGATTTCCATGAATATTTTTCATAGCCAAGTTTTGTTTTATGCACATAATCCAGGACCACTAGGACACCTTTTAGGACAATAAAACTGGAAATTATTAAACAATTGTGTTTTTGGTGAAAGTTTGAAATTTGAGCAAAATGCCTTGTTTTTTATTACTCACCTGTCCAGATTGAAACTGGTGTTTTTTTGAAGCTAATCTGTTTCTGGATAATACAAATTTTCTAAATTCGAAATTGAACAACTTTGTGACGATTTATGATGATTTTTCTGTGGAATAAAATCCCCGCAGTTCCAGTTGACTCCAAGCCACGTTTTATCACATTTTATCACGTGCCCCAATTCAGTAAGTCCATTTAAACTGAGCTGACCCCAATAACAGGTTACGCAGGTATTTGTGACTGTGACTAGGCCTTACCTCATCAATGGGAGTCGCTGTCCACGATCGTCAAGTGCAATTGACACCGGTATTTGTTAGTCAATAAGTAGGCCTATTTTTGTGAGAGACCCGATTCATAATTTTACAAAGGGACCTATTACTCCACCATTGCGTCAATCACTCGTTTTGTGGCTTTTCCACCACTGGACAATTCTAAAATTCTTGCCTTGATTGCCTGGAACGAATTACAAAATCATCTATAACTTTGCTTTACATGTAGATGACAGTTTTAGAATTCTGAAAATTTTTATGTGTCAAGAAACAGATTGGCTTCAAAACAATACCAGTGTCAATCCGAACATGTGAGTATCAAGAAAACATGAAATTTTGGCCAAATTTCAAACTTTCCCGAAAAACACGATAATAAGCAAGAAGTCAATCTCCAGAATTCACGAATTTTCGACCCCAACCGGTGTCTTTTTCAAGTGGAACTTTACAATCTGAAACTCTAGAAAAGACTGAGCTGAAACCCGAATGTAGAACTAACACCTGTGTAGACAGGATGAGTAGGCAATTAAGGAAAGAATAGTGTCCAAGCACCACGGATGGTTGCTGAACCTAATTAAGAGAGTGGATGTAATTAAGGAAAGAAAAGTGTCCAAGCCCCCATGGATGGCTGCTGGACCTAATAAAGAGAGTGGATGTAATTAAGGAGAAACTGATTTAGCTGAAAGAAAAGGGTTTAATAAATATGACATGTGTAATACATAACAAGCACAAAGCGAAAAGATGCACGAAGGTCAACACAAAGTAGAAAAATATAAAGGAAGTCAACTTCCAGATTTGTAGGAAAAAACCAGAATGGATAATGCAAATCACTGAACAATGATAAGAATAGGGCGAGGAGGAATAGAGCAA
>NMRB01002114.1:0-31551 GCA_002633025.1 Notospermus geniculatus | reverse complement strand
CACTGCACAAAATGGGTTGTTTTCCTGAGTTTTCCTACAAATACTGACTTCATCATATTTGACGAAAAATGTGTTTCCCTGTGTTTTCCTTGGTTATCCTGAGTCTGAAAATCCTGAGCGTATATTGCGCAGTATAATCCAGTATATATTACGGGATGATTTCCTGAGAAAAATAATGAGCTGTATAACACATTATACATGTACTTGTCACTCAGATATCCTGAGGGAATCCTGAAAAAATATTTCTCATCACGCTGCTAAGTAACTATACTGAACAGTATATTTCATTCTAATTCATTTTCAACACAATTGAGATACTGGCTATAAAGTTGAGTTGCAATACTCAAGCAGCCTCAAGGTGTGACAAATACTCATGCGTTATTCACTTGCTCAGGAGGGGTAGCCATACGGACCTTCGCTTTCTGGCAAATCTCCCCCAATGTTTGGTTCTGTTCAAAGGATATTCGCTTAATTGAAGTGTCCTGCCTGCGATTATGTGAAATGATTTCTTCTGAAAAATATTATTCAGCCGATGTATGAAACCACCCTGCTCAGGTTATGTAAAGTGATTTTTTTATGAAGTACATGTATGTTGTTCAGTGAAAATGAACCTCCCTGAAATATCCTGCTCAGGTTATGTGAAATGATTTTTACTGAAGTATATTGTTCAGTAAACGAAGTCTGAACCTCCCTGAAATATCCTGCTCAGGTTATGTGAAATGATTTTTACTGAAGTATATTGTTCAGTAAACGAAGTCTGAACCTCCCTGAAATATTCTGCTCAGGTTATGCGAAATGATATTTACTGAAGTATATTGTTCAGTAAACGAAGTCTGAACCTCCTTGAAATATCCTGCACTGTTAGAAATAACAGAAGATTTTACAGAAAATCTGTGCAGCAGAGTCCCCAGGACGGTTCTGTAAAATTACAGACCTGATCTGTAAAATTACAAACTTAAATAACTGCCAACAGAGATTTGACTGGAGGCTGACCAAATTATATGTTCATACTGCCCTCAGAAGGCATCATTATGGGATGTCCAATGGAATCCAACCAATACAGGAAAACATGAATCATACCATAAAAAAATTATGTAAATTTACAGAAAGTGCTGGGGACTCTGCTGCAGGGAATTTCTGTAAAATTACTGCAGAATTACTACTGTAAATTTAATAATTTCTAACAGTGTGCTCAGGTTATGTGAAATGATATTTACTGAAGTATATTGTTCAGTAAACGACCCAGGCGTGAACCTGGGAAATATCCTGCTCAGGATATCTGAAATGATTATTACTTGAATATTCCTCAGTATTAATAGGATTGGACTTTTTGCCTTGTTCTTCTAATTATTTGACTGGTTAGAAAAAGAGAACAATTTTCAATTTTGAAATGATATTACATGTATATTACCAAAGTACTGATTCTAGACAACTGTACAAATGTTCTAGATATCCATGATATCCAAATTAACAAAATAGAATGTAGTAACCCTATTCGAATAAAAGGACATGACTTTCTATTAAGGATTTAAAACAAAGCAGCCACAAAACATGGCAAACTGTTCGTCAATAATAATATAATTAGTACACTTCAGGCGCAGACGCAGACAGAGCCCAATCAAGAGGGTTGCTGCAGTGTCAACGGGGAAGAAATTCCAAAAAAATGGGTGCAGAGTTCATCGCCAGGAGGCGTTTGCTCGGAGTTGGCTGCACAATCATTATTAAAATACAATGAATGAGAGTGTCAGAAAGAGCCATACTGTACAGCAAGCAAAGACAGACTAATTAACCATTTCATTCACATAAGCTCAAGATTGCATTCAGAATGCTAAACCAGAAATCCCGTTGTGCACTACGTGTACATCTATACAGTTCACCGGAAAACAAAACACAACGAAATAGTCCGAAGACGAACGCTTGTATGTGCAACATAGCCAAGATGAATAATAAATAAAGTTCTGGCTTCACATGAATGATTGAACCTAAATTTTCCTCTGAAGACAACGTGTTTATGGGCTGTATGTTTCCTTCATCAGATTACATACATATATCTTTCCCAAAACACTTGACTAAAACACCATACACATACATGTATGTTATAGAATGATAAGGTTGGCCTGAGTCGAAGAAAATTTCTTTATCTAATTTTACAATATCCTTTTATAAGACGAAATCTAAAAAACAAAACAGAACGTTTACTCAAAGAGTCACCACTATTCATTGAACCTTGGAGGAATTTATACACTGTCAGTATAATTCTCCAAGATTGAACTACCGTATACAATTCCCTTCTTAACCGTTAAGTTCATAAAACAACAACTTATTGTTATGGGCCCAGATACAAAAAACAAAACCAACACAATTATCACATGAGTGTACATAACGCATGGAGAGATTTTCTTGCATACCAGCCTAACCTTACCATTCTTCAACATACATGTATAATGTATTTAGCCAAGTGTTTTGGGAAAGATATGTAATCTGGTGAAGGAATATTGAGCCCAGAAACACGTTGTGTCAGAGGAAAGTACAGATTCAAGCATTTATGTGAAACCAGAACTTTACTTTTTGTTCACCTCATGTTATCATAAGGCACTTTAACGTGTCATGACAAACAATAGCATAGAAAATATTGACGGCATCATGGCCCTGCGCTTCTCCAACAGACTTCAGATCATGAAACAACCTTATGTTGCATGACTTAACTATCATTTTAAAATTAAAATGATTCTTTGCTAATTAGGGGTACAATAATCTTAACAGTTTCCCGTAGGTTGCCGAAATCAACCTCTGCGCTGGCATGAGCACACCTGCAAATTATGTCCTCAATTGAAACGTATGCTTCACGGAAGACTGAAGTACACCACACCTGCATCGATCTGCCATAATGGTCCTTATTGGGGTGATGATTGAAAAATTCTATATTAGCAAGGATGAACATGTCCTTCCGTTCTCTTGCATTCTGCAGAAATGTTACTTCTACTCTCACAAACTCCTTAATACACCCAGGGCGAAGCTCAAAGTCTCCAGAATTTCCAATTGGACATCTCACCATCACATGTGAGAGTGACTCGGTTCTCATGTAATCATCTGTGCTTATCAAATTACCATCCTTTATCACTCGCTTAAACGTAGTTGCCGAGTGCGATAACTTTATAACACGCCTACCATTGACAGCCATTTCTAAAACGGAAGACAAGTTCTGTACCATTTTTTTCCCAAGGAATTTTGATGTCATTGGTGGAACAATAGTGATGGATCCGATATCAGCTTCACCGTCAGTATCTTTCAATGTCCCTACGGTGGTCTTGTTTTCTCTCAACTCAAAGATTGCTGAAAATCCGCTGTCCCGAAATTCTTCATCAAGATTGATCATTTGCTGCAGGTACTGAGATTGGATGAATTTCCTCATGATAGTTACACCGATGTCCCGATTATTCAGATGGAAAGTGCCCAAAAGACCATTGAAGCGTTCAAAGCTGAAGCACCAAAATGAATAAACTGGGCCATAATCATGTAAACATTCCTTTATATGCAAATGCATGTGCATGTTAGGGGTACACCGACTACTACCATAAATGTTCTGGAATCCGCTGCAGAATGCCCTCAAAAAATTGTGAGCATCCTCAATTTCACTGTCAGTTATAGTGCGCTTGCACAGTTTGCCACAAGCCCGGACAAATAAACTCCAGTTGTTGTACTGGGCTACTGGAAGAATCTCTTTCAACGCATATAATGAATAGATGCACGTCCAGTTCTTCCACTGATCGGCCGTAAATCCCGAAAAACCGCTCGCAATTTTTGTCGGTATCCGTCCGATGTCCCTAGGGACATTCATTGAATCGACTTTCCTTTGGATTTTCTTCAAGTCATCATCCTTGATTACCCCAGTTGCTTTCCACACCTTCACCATATGCTTAGCAGTCCCGAGCAACAAATTGTGCATCGGATCGATCACCGTGAATTGGACAGGCCTAAAATATGGCAGTCTGTGCAGCTCACTGTATCTCACCCCATACCGTCTCTCGATGTCCTGCATTTCACCCTGTGTTTTAGCTTTAAGAGTATCGGCTGCCTTCCTAATGTGTGTGGTTTCATCTCGCCTCGGCCACCTCTCATCATCAAACCCACCGTAATTGGGCTTGGCCCCAAATGCAGCTCTTGGAAATTTTTTGAGGCACCTGCGACATCCTGTAATGGAGTATTAATAGCGATTCAAATACAGTCAAAATTTACACTGATCAAATGACGAAATTTCATACAATAAAATATTCACTGTTACCAAAATAAACTAGTGTGGGTTGTACGAGGGTATGGTGGTTTTGAAATTTAGGACACTGCTTGTGTTCCATTAATTGATTTAACTTACCAAACTCTGCACTGTGTCCAAGGAATCCGCAGCATTTCCTAGTGGCAGGAATATCACAGCTTACGCACATCAAGGCGGCACGAATGATGCTTGTTCCGAACAATGCCATTCTGTTACGCATTCTCACGCCATCTTTCAACAGCATCAATTCATCCACAAGCGGTCTCAAAAATGAATTAATTGTCTTTTTCGGCTCTTTTGGACCTGGGATGATGCCAACAATTATGATGTTCTCTGATTTAAAGCGTTCCTGGCGTGGAAGATTCAGCACCGAGAGATAGATAACACCCAAGCTGTACTGACTGTGAGTGAAAGGCTGAAACCAGTCTACGTTTAACATGAACGCGTAATTGTTTGGCTTGCAGAGGAAAGGCTTCCCTTCCAATGTATCAAATGTTTTCCAAATCTCGCCATCATAAACATCGCCATATTTTCCATCTTCAGCACTTCTGTCTCTCCAATGTTCACATTTTTCCTGAAAATCCGATCGCTTAATCATCTCCTGTAGGCTGTCCTGAATCGATCTGTAGCAGTATACCTGCTTCGGCTTTTAAAAGTCCTTATTGGACCGTACTTTTTTCATCAAATGTGCCCCACAGGGTCTTCGGGAATTCCTATTCCGATGATTCGGAAACCGGACGAAGGAACATCGGGCAGATTTTAAACGACCGGTAGCGGTGCGAATTGCTGCCTCTTCTTTCGTATACGTTGAGCTGCATTTTGGACAAACAACCATCATGTGGAACGGATTGCTCTGGATTCCAAGACATTTTTGCAGACTGTACCAAGTCAATGGTAATTTGTTGGCCATTACTCGGAGAGAATCAACCTTCAAATGCTCTGCAATGTACCCGAACACAGCTTTTAAAATTGTCATTAGCAGCAAAAATCCAGCATCAGAAACTTTGTACAGAAACTTCCAGTGCATCAGACCGAGGAGAAGTAAGCGAAGGAGTTTTCCAACCCCTGCAGCATCATCTTCTTGTTGCACCTCCGGGAGAGTCTGATCTTGATTAGCTGACTGTTCAACCCAAGTTTCGTCCTGAAAAAGTACATTAGATACAAGGAAAAGTTGCAAATGATGAACCACGCAGGTTTTTATCACCCAGCATATTGGCACTCAAGTTTTTGACTTTCGTAAATTCAGTTCGCAATGGTATTCGGGCATTCTGAGGATATATCTTTTTCATTTTCTGATCATGATACCCCTTCCTGCCGTGTGTGATTCAGAGCACCCTCGCAGGTAATGCTGTTTGCAACTACTATGAATATCTTCTTGGTTCGGTTAATGGAGCAATGACTGCATGCCTGATTTAAATTTCTCAAAAACCAACCTCATCGTTTTCTTCAGCCAGCTCAACAGCATTTTCCTCATCAGATGTATCGGATACTGTGGCACCATTTTCATGTACATCATTCTGCTCACCATCTCCTTCATTTTGATCATCATCACCATCATCATCAAAATAATCACTATCCTGAAACGTCAAATGGCGTGATTTGAGGGTCACCCTGATTTGAGATGTTGGTGTTAATTCCTGTACTGAATTTCGACGAACGATGCATGATGCAGTATATTTGGTGGAATTGCACTGTGGATTGAAGGCAGACATAATATGACAAAACTTCACTTGTGAGGTGCAGGGCATTGGTTTCAAGGAATTTTTGCTACTGTGTCTGAGTCCATCGAAGCTGCTAAAATTTGGATTGATTATCTGACTGCATTGCAGAAAAATGACGTGATTCTTTATTTCACATTCAAAGGGTGTGGCAATAGTAACTGGTATCGAACCCACGAGATTTGGATTGTAAATCCCACACCTTTGGCACTAGACCATGCCTCAAAATTACTTTTGTAAGGGACGATTTTCATATCTAGGGTCAAGCATGGGAGCAATCAAATCATTCCACTCTGGCGGGGGGCTGTACTTTGATTTTGATTTGATTATTGCTTTTGATTTTGATTTGAATATTGCTTTTGGTAACAATTTGTGACCTACTTGCAGGTAGTTTAAATTTCCCGGATTAGATCATCCTCTTGCAACAGGTCCTCTAAAACGCGCTCCCCTACTCGCACGTCCGAGGCCCTGTTGAAATTGGCGCCTTTTCGCTGTGGAACTAGCGACAGAAAATCTGTCGCTGAATAAACCAATCACAGCGAAGCTTCTCTCCCGCCATGGTCACTCCCAAATATGGTGGTTTCAAGCATTCCTCGATTCGCTGACAAACTCGCTGGATTTTTTAATATTCCTGAATTAACTTCGCGTAAAAATGGTTGTCATGGATTATCTAGATAATGGGTAAGTACCGACGGGTTCAAAACACGAAGGTATGATCCAGTTCATGTGTTTTTGGGGCAGCTATCATTCCGACAGCATGCATAAATTATGGAATGAGATGCATTGCTATGAGACTGGTACCCGGTAACTCATAACACCAGATATATGTGCATACGATACAGCACTAGGCGCGATGTCTGCCCATTACATCAAGTGGCGACCCCCCACTGCATTGCATGGTTTATTCGTGAATTACCAGTTGGCGAGTATAACAGCCCTCTTCCCCACCGAAACGGGGTGGGTTTCCCCAGGGCATTGTAACGCGCTATGCAGAGTGGAAATGCCCTGGGTTCCCAGGATGGGATTAGATATTAGCCCATACAAATTCACGCCCGTTCACTCTATGACTGATTATCAATTCTGTAAGTAGTGATTTTACAGGGTGTTTACAACATAACCATGCATAAAGATTAAAGCGGTTTATATCAATCAGTTCTCAACATTCCAAACATGCCATTGATCCTTTTGTGCATCAATGTGATTGAAGGTGTGTTAAAACCAAGCATCAAAGTAATGTTTGCCAAACTGGCAGGCCAGTTTATTTTGGTGTCTGCCACCACAGATTCAGTGCCTGCCTTTAATGGATTATTTAATGGATTATTGCAGTAAAAACCCCGTAAAAAAGAGTGGAACCTGACAAATCACAGTTTGATGTTTGACAGTGTCCTTGGCAGGCTGCTTAATTTGTGGCGTAAAACACAATCAATACTTCTGAGTAATCTTGTGAGGAATAAGGTCCTGCTAAAACAATAGCTGCCTTCTTTACGCCTCTTTTCGAATCGTCCCGATTAAGTTATTTATTATACAAACTTACATTCAATCCTTGCACAAGTTTTTGTTAGACAACGTGTACTCAAATGGCTGAGTACTCACCAAATTCGTTAGGCGGAAGTGCCAGATTGAGAGGCTTTGAATCACATCCATGATCCTAATCCAAGATAAATTCACACATCTGGGGTCAGATTCTTTCGTGGAAATTAGCGATACTGGCTGTGGAGGAATATCTCATGTAGGCCTACGGTTAGTGATAAAACCCGGAATGAAACGAAACGAAATGAAATCATCGAAATGATCGAAATGGGCATGATTTGCATGAATTTATATTCGTTNGTTTAACCCTTTCCAACTTGATGACATTTGAAATTTAACCCCTAACCCTTTGGTCACTGACGATATTTATGATTTTAATCAACTTTTAGACTCTGAAGTATTTAACAACATAGGTCAGCATTCTCCATATAAAATTGTTTACAGTACACCTAATTTAACCCTTTTATCCCTGAAGCAGGACATGTTCTGGGCAGCATAGTTCATGCCATGCATGGAGTGATATAATTATTCATTGATTCATCAGGAGGACCTGAGCATAATTTTAGGTGGTGCTAATTGGACAAGTGCTTAGGAGGTGCACCTCTGCTACTTGAGCCTATTCCCCTCTCAACTCAAAAACAAAAAATTGAAAACCTTGTGAATGGTTTCCATCTTTTCCGTGGCAGATGCGCATGGCGCTGCTGTACATACTAGGCTGTCGTGAGTACACAGCCGTGATGAAGGTCCTTGAAATTTAAGAAATCAACATGGAAAAGTACTGGAAAAGTCCTTGAAAAAAATCTTGAGCCAGGGGGAAGAACCCTGTATAATCATCCTACGCTAAATATAGAGCTCCCTGACATAATACTATGCATCGAAATAACCATCGAAATATGTGTATGCTCTGCGTATTTACTAACGAGGAACACGTATAGACTAGACTGCATATGGTCCAGTTGTGTTTTAGTGATTAGGCCTAATTAGTTAATGTTTGGACTGAGAATTGGTCATTTTGTGTATAGAATCGTAGTGAAAGGTTATGCAAAGTTTCACAGTGGCAACATGTAAGGTGGCCATAATTTCCTTGGAACTCTATAGATTTAGTAGTATAGATACCACGATCCTCCGCTGGCATTTTCTTCGGCATTCTTAAACATCAATTTGATTTTGTGTGGTATGTTGAAAAAACGTCAATTCCAGGCGGACGCATACATTTGCACATAAAGTCATTTAACTCAGCCTACGATAATTCCCAATTTCCCTGCGAGTCCCATTTCGATCATTTCGATGATTTCATTTCGTTTCGTTTCATTCCGGGTTTTATCACTAACCGTAGGCCTACTCTTGTTTCCATGCGGTTAGCATGAGGGTATTCGCCCAGCAGACCTATTCTTGCATTCAGAGCCTCAAATATTGATGTTTCGTCAATGAGCATGTTCTCACATCCTGGTAACACTGTGTACATGTATGGTTTGTGTTTTACTTCATTTCATACACACAAAAGAAGCGGCAAACATGGGTCGTCAACAAGGGACAAAACAAACCAAACCAATTAACTACAGAGCATTGTACAGGGTGAGTATAATCCGAAGATTGAAGACCGAAGACTGAGGATGTATAAACCGAGGATGCACCAGGTATAAACCGAGGAGGTATAAACCGAGGATGCACCAGGTATAAACCGAGGATTCTTAAAGAAAATCAAACTGTCTGATTGGATTTCAACACAAGTCATTCAGATACATTAGTTTACATGTCGGGAAGGTCACCCTTTCAAAAACTCGGCAATATGTTCCCTCTTTGACAGGTTTTGGGGGCTTTACGTACTTTGTACATGAAATGTACATAGAAAGCAATTCGTGTACACAGAGAATTGTCAATTTTCGTTCGATTCATTTGAAACACTATCAACCTTTTCTAAGGCCTATCAGATATACTCTGTATGAATTTCATTCAAATCAACCAAGCCATTATGCCACATTGTCAATTTCAATAGGTATAATCCGAGGATGCACCAGGTATAAACCGAGGATTCTTAAAGAAAATCAAACTGTCTGATTGGATTTCAACACAAGTCATTCAGATACATTAGTTTACATGTCGGGAAGGTCACCCTTTCAAAAACTCGGCAATACGTTCCCTCTTTGACAAGTTTTGGGGGCTTTTCGTACTTTGTACATGAAATGTACATGGAAAGCAATTTGTGTACACAGAGAATTGTCAATTTTCGTTCGATTCATTTGAAACTCTATTAACCTTTTCTAAGGCCTATCAGATATACTCTGCATGAATTTCATTCAAATCAACCAAACCATTATGCCACATCCCAATTTCAATAGGTATAATCCGAGGATGCACCAGGTATAAACCGAGGATTCTTAAAGAAAATCAAACTTTCTGATTGGATTTCAATACAAGTCATTCAGATACATTAGTTTACATGTCGGGAAGGTCACCTTTCAAAAACTCGGCAATACGTTCCCTCTTTGACAGGTTTTGGGGGCTTTACGTACTTTGTACATGAAATGTACATGGAAAGCAATTTGTGTACACAGAGAATTGTCAATTTTCGTTCGATTCATTTGAAACTCTATTAACCTTTTCTAAGGCCTATCAGATATACTCTGCATGAATTTCATTCAAATCAACCAAACCATTATGCCACATCCCAATTTCAATAGGTATAATCCGAGGATGCACCAGGTATAAACCGAGGATTCTTAAAGAAAATCAAACTTTCTGATTGGATTTCAATACAAGTCATTCAGATACATTAGTTTACATGTCGGGAAGGTCACCTTTCAAAAACTCGGCAATACGTTCCCTCTTTGACAGGTTTTGGGGGCTTTACGTACTTTGTACATGAAATGTACATGGAAAGCAATTTGTGTACACAGAGAATTGTCAATTTTCGTTCGATTCATTTGAAACACTATCAACCTTTTCTAAGGCCTATCAGATATACTCTGCATGAATTTCATTCAAATCAACCAAACCATTAGGCCACAGTGTCAATTTCAATAGGTATAATCCGAGGATGCACCAAGTATAAACCGAGGATTCTTACAAAAAATCAAACTCCCTGGTTGGATTTCAACATTCACATACATTACATGCAGTTTACATGTTGGGAAGACACGTATAACGCTGCAATATGTTCCCTCTTCGAAATTGACCTAACTTTGTGACTCCAAGCCAGAGTTCAGACCCCCGCCAGAAGGCGCCTCGCGCGGTGCCTTTAAACAATAGATAAGTTGTAACATAGCATTCACCAAGAACACATCGTCGCTCCTTCCTTCCTCAAATCGAACCTGCAGCCCTCTTAGACCAAAACCCATGGAGAACACTGGACTGTCCAGCCAGGTGACACTGTAATGGGCTGATGTGGCTCAATGACTTGTCTGGAATGGTTATCCCTCATAGTTTAGTTGCTCTTTGAGAAGATTTAAGTGTGAACTGTGCAGCTTTTCCTTGACATCAACAGGTATAGAGAGGAATACAGATGTTGTGAATCCTGGTGCATCCTCGGTTTATACCTCCTCGGTTTATACCTGGTGCATCCTCGGTTTATACATCCTCAGTCTTCGGTCTTCAGTCTTCGGATTATACTCACCCCATTGTACAATGTATGCATAATTTGACCCCCAAAGGAATTCTGAATGAATTCATCACTAGCAAGCTGGCTCTTGATATTTTGGACAGGAAATAATTTGGATATTACCCATTGTAAAAATTTCAGCCCTCAATTGAGACCACATGTATACTAATTTGTGTGCCACAACGAAAGAATCAAAATTACAAGTACAAAAAAAATATGTCGAACTGAAGTGAAATGAAAGAATTATCGAAAGTTAACAGTGCTGACTAGCCCTTTACGTCATGAAAGTGAAATTTGTAGGCCTACCATATACGCAGCATACTCTTTATATTTATTTCAGTCCGGCATCAATTTTTTCCATTTGTAATGACGGAAGAATCAATCTTCCATCGTGCCATAATTATTCAATAATATTTAAAGCTGAAACTTTATGTCCACATACATGTAGGCCTACATGTATTTGCATGTCTGAAATATCAATATCTCAGCTTGCAAAGTGTTGATTTATTGAAACTTCCTCAGGAGGTCATTTTCTGGGCCACCTGATATAGTGTAATGAGGAGGAACCGAGGACTGTCGGAGTATGAACTACAATTTTGTCCAATCATATTCATTTTGAGGAGCAACCCTTGTTTGTAGTCTGTTGATTTGAAAAACATGAACCATTCAACCCCTATCCGACACATCTTACTGTTAATTGTTTTAATTTCGCTCTCATTCATTGCAAAGCACTACTGACAATTTAATTTCAAATGGCGCTAAGGCCCACGTATTAGGCAAGCATTTGGGGGAATTTCAGGAGATATGAGGCCTCTACGTGCACTCTCCTAATATTGAAAATACAATACAGAGGGGTTTTAAGTAAATTCTTTTGATATCTTACGAATATATTATCTTCTGTTCCTGGAGCTGACCCTGGTAAGAGAAAAGGAAACTTACTGATATATATAACTGAAAGCTGGGCTCGCCATCATCTTCAACCGGTTGCCACGACTGTAGGCTTTCTTGGGGCTCCACCTCATCAACAGCAGTCTTTGCAACAGCCTCGGGATTTGATGGGTTGTCTATTTCCTCGCATTCAGCTCCTCCTGTAATGATCTTCCTCCGTTTAAGTTTCGTCTGATGGTCGTAGAACGTGCTTTTCGGTAAAATTTGATTGCAGCAGGTGCAGAACCTAGTGTTATATTTTCGCTTTTCGGTAGAAGCCATTGAATATTTTGATTGTCCTTAACCTGAAAAAGGGAAATTGGACGTGATGAAGGAAACTGCGGCATGAATTAAGAGCATCGTACTTTTCGCCAAATTATTCGCAAGTCTTGTTTTCGGGATCCATATTCAGCGGGATCGAAGGGCCCCGGCTTTCAGTCCAGTTTCATAAAATGCCGCTTTAAATTGCTTTTTCATCAGGCCAGTTTCCAAATCCAAGAACTGGTGAGTTTTAGGTCATTTGTTCCACAATTACGTTGTATTTACCTGTAAACCTATATGTACACCATAGGCCGCCGGTGACTTTTTCAAATTGGGCTGCTGAATGCTTATTCGTGTAAAATGAGAATTTACTCAATACTTTTCTTGCAAAGGTCAGTCGAAGTAACCATTAGTTTATTTGACACTTGAATGAAGTTATCTATGTGAAATAACGAACGGTATAAGCATTCGATTGGCATTTTCGCAGTTTGACCCTCTTAGAAATTTGCATCTGGTTCCAAACCATGCTTATGAATGTCTTGTTTTTAAAGCATTTAGACGGCCCAGCTGACAAGGATTTCTTTCTTTGAATTATAAATCCATGCCACTAATTACCAGTACTTCAGCTGTTTGTTCAGCGAGAAAGCTGAGGTGCGAAGTCCATTCACACACCAACTAGTTTCCACGATTTTGGTGGGAGCATTCTGCCTGTATAAATAGAGGGGAGTTCAGGAGAAGAGGCAGTTTGGATTTGAATGTTTTCAAAGCAAGGTTGGACAGTCATGAATTCTTCAAGGTTTTACCCCAGCGGCACGAGTACTCCAAGTCGCAGTCAAGGGCACAGCAGCCGAGAAAGGCAAACGTTTTTGGACGAATCAGCACTGACGGAGGATATCACGGAAGTTATTACGAAATGCTTGGACAATTTCAGCGAAATGTTCGGCAACATGGTAAGTTCCAACACCCCAACTTCCTCATCAGTTCGGATACCCTGATTATTTATTTGCATTGGCAATTATAATTTCCTGCCAGGCCATTGTTCAGCAATTCATGATCAGGCCGAGTGAACCAGCTGGTAAGAGCATGCAGTTTGAATCTACCTGTAGAGAGTTATCACTTCACTATGGTGCAGTCAATTTCGAAATCCAGCACATGGATTTGAAAAGTTGCAAGGACGTGTGATCAGTTCAAATGGATTAATGTTAATTTTCTATCTTGGTAGGTGAAAACTTCCTTGGACGGTATCAAGGCTAAGGTCGATGACATTAGCGAGCGCCTCAGTAAACTTGAGGAGAGAGTTGAGGAATTAGCGGCTGTCAATAAGGAGAACGCTGAACCGATTCCTGCGGCTGGAAATTCAAAGATCGTCATACCATCTGCACTCAGGGTAAGTTACTGCTGTTTGTGTCTAGGTATAAAAGCTCTTCCCCAGACTGAGAGAATGCGAATCACAGCAATCCTCTGAGCTATCGCTCACAAACTGGGAAAATCAAGCTACATTGTATGTATCGTCTTGAAATTAAGTGTAAATACATCTATTCCAATTAATACGTCGTTCAGTGAAGTCTTGGATTGATTCTAAGTATGTGAACAGATACATTTTTGATAAAACTTTTCTCTTGTCTTTCAGCATGCGGTTCATGCAGCATACAGTGCAGAGGATTCTGAAGATGGTCTTCAGTACAAGGTTGACGAAGGGTAAGTAATCGAGGTCCGTAAATCGATTAAATAATGTATTTATTTGTCCGGTATTTTTGGTCCATGCTTGCTGAAAATCGTTTCAGTCCGTAACGCTGTAATGGTGATCATTTTAAATGCGCGGCAAAATAGTAGATACTACGCACCTTGCTGCAGAACTTATAACTCAAGATGCCAAAAAAGGACATGTGATGAAACAATTTATGATTATCAAAGTTATACGTAACAGCAATGATGGGTCTTTATTTTACAGATTCAAAAGCAGGCACAATGAGAGTGTGACAGCTCATTTGGTGAGGGCCACGCAGGACAAGGATGCTTCGTATGATGCAGCCACCATAAGGAGTAAGTACTCTGTTTTGTTAATCCGTTTATTCGAGGGACTCTTTGCGCCGTAAGCACACCAAGCAAAGACTAATCACATCATGCCCTGGCAAACCTGAACAATTGAAAAGTTGTGTTCCACCCGAGTTCGAGATGATCTGGCCTTTGCGTTTAAAACGAGTTTGTTCCCAGTAGAGATTTGTGTTTTTGTAGGCCTATATTAGGAATTTCGCCCATATCTTTTATTTGTTGAGTGCCCTGCAGAGATGCAGCTGAGAAGACTCATTGCTATATTGCTTACCTTCTAAGTGATGTTTCCTTGAAATTGCCACTGTAGTCCAATTTCCGGTCCTGTCTGCATATCATTCTGGACTGCCAAACATATAGATTGGTCGATTTTCATCTCGCCGGTACCGGGTATTCGCAAGTTTCCATGCTGAGCTCTGTCTGTGTTTATATTTCAGTTTCGGCAAATAGAATGTACACCCACCTTCGCCGTGAGGCAAAAAATCAAACAAGACCAGAAGAGGAGCGAAATAAAGAAAATGCCAAAAAAGCCGTTAGGTCAAGACAGAAAAGAGTAAGTATCGAATGTTCCTATTCTAGTCAAGAAATAAAGAATGGAATTTACTATTCGCAAACATTGTAATCAAAATATAATGGCTGATATTCACAAAGCTAGTAAATTCTCTTACTTCAAGTTTTCCCGCACTGAATTGTCATTTTATCTTGCTGTGCAAGCATTTGCTAAGTTTTATCAATACCAGCAAATTAGCAAGTGCTTTTACTTCAAAATTTATATTGTGATGAATTTTGCTATGCATAATCTTAAGTAAATACATTTTGCTAAACTTCATGAATAACAGCCAATTTCTGGACTCGGAGAAATGATTTTATGGAGTTCTGCATAGTCACATAAATCCATTGTTTTACTCAAGCTTTTCATGGGCAGTTTACCTAAAACCCACTAACCCATACAACTTAGGCCTCATGTGTGTTCTTAGCAACCTCCGGGTGTTACAGTTACTGTGTTCTTAATCTCTCAGCTGGAGGGCGAGCGATTAGCCACCTGGTTAAGAGTTCATTTGTTCCTGGAAATTGGTGTTCAATGAGCATTCTATGTAGTTCTAATATACTGAACATTTCCTTTAATTTTCATCCCTTTACCCTTTCAGCTACACCAAGCAAGATCAAGGGTGGTCAAAGAGATCGAGGCCGACCTGTGGAAAAGTGTTAAGGAGGTCGATATGTCCGAGGAGGAAGATGACATATTAGAAGGGCAGAAAGTTCTACGTCGGAATCAAGAGAAATTCCGAAAACGGAGACGTGAAGTTAATGAACTAATTGGTGCTCTTGACCAGAGACTGAAGGAAGAGACAACATCTGCCCCAAAATACCGGCGGATCTGAATCCGCGAAAGACTGAACTTTTTCAGAGTAAATGTGAAAATTGAACTTTTTGGGAGTATATTTTCATTTGGGATACATTTTGTAAGATTTCATAAATGAAACCCAAGAATTTAAATATAAATATTATCATAGTCTACTTAATTAGTTGGCTTTCTCCATTTCGACTGCCCATGCCTCATGCATGAAGCAGTATTTGCAGAAGACGACATGCTACACGTTGTCTCTGTCGTTATATAGGCCTACATTTTGTTCGAAGTCATCGACTGCTGTTCGATGAACTGAACAACACAGGATTAACTGGACGAAACATCGGTTTTTCATAGTTGCCTCCCGGGAGTCGCCTGTCCCAATACGGCACTGCCCCAGTCCCCATGGCACTGCGAAGCATTCGCGGAAACCCTGAGTTCTACCATTCAGAATAGCCCCATATTGTGGAAAATACTGAGGCATCCGATCCATGGTCATTTGAAGAATCCCACAATATCCTGGTAATTCGCAATTCAGATATTCCCCATGTGGTAGAAAATCATGAAGTATCAAGATCATAGTAATTCCAGGAATCATGGCAAATGCTCAAAAATGCTGGCTCGATTAATGCCCAATAATATGGAGAATCCTCAAAAATGATTACAACAAGATACCGGAAGTATCATGGAAAAGTCTGAGAAATACTATTTAGAACCATTTCCAGTACTCTGAAAAATACTGAAACATGTCATTCAGGGTACCGTCAAGTGCAATGGGATATCATGGGATATTTTGAGAGGGATTGTCAGGGTGTCCTGCAAATATCCTGAAGTCATTCTAAGTGTATGCTGAAGAATGATGGAAATCATCGCTCAGGAAATCATACGTATGAATGTGGAATACTGAGATATGCAAAAATATATTTTAGTATACTGTGTGTCGATGAGTTATTCTGACGTATTATACAGTATTATGTGGTGTTATGAGTTTATTCTTGAAGTGCACTGAGTTATAATGTATCAGTATAACTCAGTACACAAATGTTCCGATTCCTGAGTTATCCTGACTTAACTGACACAGTATTTTCCAGGTATTTGTTCATTATATCTCAGAGCACAACAATATTCCCTGAAAATACTGGAAAATACTTTGTTATAAACTCAGGATTTCAACCCATTTTGTGCAGTGGTTGCCTCCCGTCATGCCCGTCGCCGGCATTCACCCAGCCCCCCACTGTCACCACGTGCGTTTGACTTCCCGCCACGGCAGCGCGCCCCGCAGCGGTGACTGACTGACTTACTCCCATCATGACGGCTGACGAAGAGGCTGTGTGGATATGTTTGTCAATAAAAGAACATGCGAAAACTACTGCAAACAGATTCGTTTCTGCCTCACCGAGTGAAACTGTTGGGAACCTCATTGTTCGTAATGTTCCGGAGGCATATAAGATTGGAACGATTACTGGGACAGGAAAGAATTCGTCGAAAGAAGTTGAGTTATCGGTTGACATGCCGATCAAAATCACCAGCGAGTTTGGTCTGACGGCGATGCAGGTGACTGGGGAAATAGTAGCAGGCGCAAAGGATACGTCGTCTGCGATGCCTAATTCTGCATTAGATATATTGATGACCATGTCCAAGTCATACACCAAACTGCCTGACGCAAGGTAGGCCTTCTTTTCATTGTCCAATTCGCAACAAAATTAGAAATAGGCCTAGGCCTATTGCAACGGCCTATCAATACTACAAAAAAAAAGTGATCCACTGCATTGAAATAGGGTGTCTGGCAGCTGGATTGTGCATCGATTTTTTTTCCTACTATTGATACTCTGTTGGTATACTGAAAATGATTTAAGCCCAGCAGTTCCTGTTAGGGGTAAACCTATTCATTTATTTTCCTGCATGAAATACAAATATGCTTGTAGGCCTACTTTTAATACTTTCAGACCACCTACTACCTCGCGTAACCGGCAGTTTAACAGACTACTGGAAGTTCTTCGGGAAAACGATATTGGTTTCACTGCGCATCAGGTCAACTCAATTGGGAGCAGAATTGATCAGAAATTAGCAGATGTATTATGGTACCTGGATAGCCATCATCAGAAGTTTACGGATAGAGGCATAACGATTCCAAGGATGTTCCGGCAGTTCCAACAGTTCAACGACTTTGTCAAATCACACAAAGTGGCACCAAAGGTATTTTCCCCTTGAAGTATACTTTGCCATGTTTGGTGTTATACCCTGGCTGAAAAGTTGTTTTGTCTATACAAGCCTAGCCCCATAAAATATCATGGACCATATGTCTTTCTCATTTTCTACAGATTGAGCTTGAAGCCCTCAAGTTGCATGCACAGAGCCTGGCAGATGTGTTACAGATCCCATGGTTTTTGAACTCCCGCTTCTCTTCATTCAAGTGTGAAGTCAAACAGCTGATGGAAAGTACCATGAAATATTGTCAGTATCTCGAGAAGCAACGAGTGAGAGTTGCTACTTGTCATGCAGCAGTTCAACCAATTAGATCTGTGAAGGAGGACTGGAGCTTAAAGGTTGTTGAAAAAGGTTCTGGGGTTGTGAGTGATGCATACACAATCACTCGTCGCGGTCGTCCGATGTGCCATGTGGTTCAGATAACGTGGACATTCAATCAGCACCACATCTAAGATGTTATACCAATGAAACCTACGCCAACCGCGGGGATTTAAGCCCCTTTAGCCCTTTCCACCATTTCTACCTCTTTATCTCGAAGGGCTGTCTTGTAACACCCCGTGGCAAACTTTTGTCAGATAACACAACGCATGATGGAATCAATTTCAAATTTTATGTGGAAAGTAAGGCACCTGGAACTTAGAAACTGTGCAAGCCTCTTTAAGATTCCACCACCTTGTAATTCCGAGTAATTCAGGAATCTCGTCAGGTCGAGTAAGGGCTGATTCATACTCGCTTGCGGACCGTCAAGCGCATGAAACTGATCGCAGGTTTCCACGACGTGAATGTGCACACGCAGTGAAATTGATCATAGTCGGCGCAAAATCCGGACGGAGTATGAATCAGCCTTAAGGGTAGTATATACCTACTCGATACACACCCTGCATTTTGTGACCAACATAAAGTACCCAAATGTGAGATATCTTCAAATTCTCAATTTTAGCTTTCCTCACCTGGGGCAGTCGAAAGGGCATCGAAAACACTGTCAGAAACCAAAATATCAACTTCCCAGCGTTTTTCTAAGTTGTCATTTTTTGATTAAAACTGTATTTGCTGGTGGGGCGGTCTTTTCAAACCCCGCTATTTCCGTCACCATTGGAGATATGAAACCGAAACTTGTTTTCCAAATTAACCTTTCATGGGGCTGTCATATAAGTGTCATGTGCAACTTCTGGCTCTTCCTTAAGGGGGAGAAAAGGGGTGCAGAAAGTGTTATCTGACAGCGTGGCTTCAAAATATCCAGGTTGCACATGACCCTTAAAACTAGCGAAACCGCGCCGGGCATGAGTTGAACGTTTAGAAGGGCCCAAAACAGTCCCCATGACTGCAAACAATTTACATTACCACCAAACACAACCGACATTTGCAATGTTTCCGTTATCTGAAATGTGGCAAAGTCATGTTCACGGTCGAAGTCAGGCAAAAGTCGTTTTTCCATGGTCATGGTGGATTTGTGATTTAATAAGTGTTATCACATACATGAGGGTTGGGCGGCAGTCCCACATTCCGATCTGCAGATTCATATGCCAATTGGAAGTAGGAACAGCATGGTCTAAGACACCAATACCCTGTCTCCCATTCACCATTTTACGATATTTTGAGACAGAAACGTCTCAAAATAGTGGCGTGGTGTGGGCGTCGCATTTGCGAGTAATGACTGCCAACCAGTACTTGAGATCAGGAAGTAATCGTTGAAAATGTTACTGGTTACGACTGGTTATCTGAAATGTTGCCAAATCGTGTGCAACCCTAACCCTAACCCTAACCATTATCTAACAGTTGTTGTCAACACCGTGTGCCAGCTTGCTTTATCGTACAATATTTCCCACATCGTATTCAAAAGTTCCGTGTTATCTGACATATTTAAAACACTGTGTGCAAGTTTCCACATTATCTCGAAAGATTGGTTGTATTCAAGTTAATACACATGGTCATGGCACCCAATTGTACGATAACGCGAAATTGGAATTTAAACTTGTCAAATACTGAAATATAACATAATTTATAAATGATTCGCCGAATCCTTCAAGGAATCAACGAAACTCCACTGCTCCGGGACGGGTTCGTTCAATCAATCAGGCTTGCATCACCTGCCATACCTTTCTTGAGGGGCTGAAAAAATTTTATTGGTTATCAATGAAAGGAATTACAGTAGAACCTCATGTAATGGACACATCAATACAGTGACGAATACAGTCACGAAGTTTCCCAAGCCTTTTTCAATATAAATTTAACTCAGTATTGCGGACACCTCACTATTCAGGATACCTGAGCTCAGTCCCAAGGGTGTCCGCAGTAAGGTTCTACAACTGTATTTGTAATGAATTATCTCACAAAGTTAACCAACTTATAGATTCATGTTCGCGTTATCTAAACCTCACTGTCAAGACTGTGTGCAAATGTTTGTGTTATCTGACAAACATAGCCAACTTAATATTCCGACACATCGTCATTGGTAAAGTTTTGTAAGATAACGTGAAAATGGAACAAAATCTTGCTACGTTGATACGATAACACGAAATTGGAACATAATGTAGGAGCGGGCGCTCCATGTATTGATCTCGTCGACACGGCTGAGGTGGCCCCCATCGGGAGCCCCGCGCTGAGTTGGTCTCATTGTAAAGTACCGGTATACTTAATACACTCGTGGCTCGTTAACTGATTACCTATTATGTAACTTGGGCTGGGCGGATTATGGTCTACAGAATGACTGGGAGAACACACGAAGCCTTCCAAGGAGAAAGACGTGCTGAAGATATTCTGCTGAAGCAAGTTTGCCCTGCCTGCTGCGGTGCGACGGAGCGACGTGGACGGCTGTAGTGTGCGTAAAGGTAGAACACCCGCTTCAACATTGGTGTCAGAAGATAAGTTTTCCGAATTCCCGCCCAAGTTACAATTTTCTTTGCAAACGGCCACTGAGTTAAAATTTATTGAAGTGTTGTGTCTGTATTAACCTAGTAGTAGGACTACGAGTAAATTTTGGTTGATTCAGTTAATCTAGATTCTAGTATTGTCGACGGGTTTGCCAGGCCTATGTGAGACGGGCTTATTCAAGACAAAAAATATTTGAATCTATCTTACTTTGCTGTATTGACTTTGCTTTGATCCAGTAGTGACTGGTAAAGTTTTCGTTGTGCTTACAGCTACATTTTGGTGGGCTGCATTGTCTACCTACATTTATTAGTATTGATCGGGTTTTTGACAAAAGTATAGACCTGTAGTCAGTGCTGTAGGTATTATAAAAATTAGGTGTTTTCTGGTTTTTCATCCATAGGTCTACTGTGCATTTCATTAGGCCTAACTCCATTGTCTATATTCTTCGCGTATTATTGCCATAGTAGCAATTTTCCCGCCATTTTCTTAGCGCGGTAATAGATTGATTCACAACCGTATTATCGTCACGGTAGCAATTTTCCCGCCATTTTCTTGGCGCTACACTTACTTCATTCAAAGTTCTTGTGTGCGATTTCGGCACTAATTCATTTTTGTGTTGGTATTTCTAAGTGATCAATAACCATACTTGCAATTAGGTGATTTTGGAATAGAGGTTAGACTTTTCTGCTTAATCACTTCAGTACTACATCTCGATTAATTAATCTCATTGAAAAACTTCCTACCGTTCTTGTTTTTTGACATTTAAATAATTAAACAAAGTTAAGGATTTAAGATAGGTTTCTTTTGAAGTTGGACAAAGTAGATTTAAAACTTCTTTAAAAGTGTTAAAAAAAAAATCTCTTCGTAAATTTAGTTTTGTAAACAATACCGGTATTAATTTGGTGATTAATTCATAAATTTACCTCTAATTTCCTGGTTCTACGTTATCTCTCTGCAATCTACATATCAGTATTAGCTACGCTCTAAAATTTGGGGAATTTGTTCTTATAATCTAACCATGTTGAATACAAGTAAGAGCGCTGTTCCTCTATTAAGGCTGAGGGTGAGATTACTAACAGGACCGACTCTTCGGAAGATTATAAGGGGGGGAAGGATGATGAAGTTTCAGGATGTCAGCCGGAGCGAATAGTTCTCAGTAATGCGTCTTTGGAGGAACTCCAAACTCTCCCGGACATCGGTGTGAAACGGGCCACTAAGATTAGGGAGTACTGTGAACATGCCCCAGATCCCCTGCTTTTACAAGACGTCATAAATGAGACCGGTACCAGTTTGAATTTCTGGATTTCGAAGTATCTAACCAATGAGGTCGAGCTTTACTTTGATAGAACCAGCTACAACAACATCTTGATATCTGCGCCTCCGGTAGAGGATGCTCTACAGTTGCGCCTGAGAGTGGATGAGCTCGAGTTTACCCTGAAGCAACAAAAAAGGAAGGTCACGTGGGAGCGTCAGTCTAAGGACAAGCTGCTGGATCAGAAAGTCCAGGAACACCGTAAAGAACTCGATAGGCTTCGGAACACCTTTGATGCCCAACTAGAGGATGTTTGGAACCAGAGCCAGGCCGACCTGCAGAAACAGGAGGAAAGGATGTTGGAGAGCCATCAGCAGGATCTGGAGGACGTTAGGAATAAATACCAAAGAGACATCGAGAAGATTCGTCGTGACTTCAACAAACAGAAGGAGAAGGTGAACAAGGAACACCAACAAGAGATTGAAGATCTAAAGAGGAAACATGAGAGAGAATTTAACATCCAGCATCAGGAGTTGGAAGAGTTAAAACAGAAGAATCAGGAACTCATCGTGGACAGGGAAGAACTGAGACACGCAGTCCAACGCGAGAGGCGAGATGCCGACAAGCAGGATGACGACGCCAGCTCTACCGAATATAAATTTCCAGGTTCCGCGAGGGGTACCTACCCATCGTCCAATTATAGGGACGAACCCGCTGACAATTCTCGTTACCAGAGGGGTAGAGATACTAGTAGATTCAGAAGTCGAGGCAGTTCCCAACACAGGGGGAGAGATTCGGCTTATCGATCCCATAGCAGGATGACGATACCAGTTCTACCGAATATAAGTTTCCAGGTTCCGGGAGGGGTACCTACCCACCATCCAATTATCGGGAAGAACCAGCTGACAATTCTCGTTTCCAGAGGGGTAGAGATACTAGTAGGTACAGGAGTAGAGGCAGTTCCCAACACAGGGGGAGAGATTCGGCCTATCGATCCCAGGATGTACGGAGAGACACCAGTAATTGGCACCGAGAAAATCATCAAGAGGCTACCACGGAGCGCTTCAATGATCACACCAGATTTCATGGTCCGAACTACAACGATAACCTGCAGGACAGGAGGAGTGTTGATTGTAACCAAAGACCCCCTCCACCTAGAGATGACTTCTACGATTCTGGCTTCAACGCCAATGCCAGATCCCAACATCCGGTGCAGCTTACTCCGATTCAACGAGATGACTTCAGAGGTAGAAGTCAAGTCCGTGAGCAAAGGGAAACCGGAAATCCATTTGATAGACCCCGCAGTAACTACCTCCAAACGGATGGACCGCAGCGTGGATTAGGAGATGCAAGGCCTCTAGATGAAGACAATTTGCCACCACCGTTACCAAGAAAACAGATTAGTTCGCGTGATGTCAGAAGAGCCAGGAACAACCGTAAAACTTTCCACGATGACGATGAGGATGATGACAGTTCCGATTCCGAGGATGAAGACGATAGTGATGACGACTATGCTGAAACGAGAGGGAAGGGAAAACGAAGCAAGTCCCCTGTGGTACCGAAACTTCCCACTTTCTCAGGAACTGGCAAAGAATCCTGGGAGAGTTTCATCTTCCAATTTAAACGCCATGCTAAACGACGGAAGTGGAGTAAGGAAAAGAAAGCAGATAGGTTGTTGGATTGTCTGACCGATAAAGCCCTGACATATGCTATTACTCTGAAAACGGATGATTACACGCATCTGAAACATAAGCTTGCGCAACGGTTCCCTGTCGAGTTACCTCCAGCGGTTGCTCGTAGAGAAGTCCATGCCATGCGTCAAAAGGAAGAGGAATCTATAGAAGATTTTTCGCAAAGGGTTCATCTTACCACCCTGCGGGCATACCCTGAAGCCAACAAAAAGACAACCAATGATATTGCAGTCGAAATGTTCCTTCGGGGACTCAAGGACAAAAGAGCTGCAGAAATTGTAATGGAAAAGGCTCCAGAGGACATATTTTTAGCTCTAAAATATGTAAGATCTACTCAAGCGAACCAACGTACGTTGTATGGCAAGTCCGTTCCAATAGCGAGATGTGTGTCTGTCTATGATTACAAAGAGCCTAGGGAGGAGGAGACACCTGTCATTCGTCAATTGAGGAGCACACCTAAACCTCAACCTCAAGGTTTCACCCCTTCCAATACGCCAGTTCCTGGAGTAAATGCTCAACAGCCACCCCAACAGCAAATGATGACATCAACCCCTATACCTGCGTCGAATTTCAACGCCAGTGAAATTGTCCCACAAATTGTGGCAGCAGTGGGCGAATTATTTAGGAGTTCCATGGGCACTCCATTCGGTAATCAACAGAGCCGTTCCCCATCCCCAGGAAGATTCAACACTCAGCGCTACAGATCGCCATCTCCGGGACGAAGTAGGAACTGTTACAACTGTGGTGAAGAAGGACACTTTGCAAGGGAATGTCCAAGACCTCCGAAAACATCAAACAAATCCCAGGCAGAATTTCTTGCACCAGCTAATAGCAATGATTTACAGCAATCGTTAAACTTCCAAGGGCGCAATTAAGCGGTCGAGTTGCTGCCCCGAGAGATAACGAAGACCGCCATGTTACCTTCCAGGCAAACACGAGTTTTATACCAGCTACTGAAGAGAACAGAGGTCCCGTCAAGACGAAAACCCCACAAGCTGACGACTGGAAGTCCCAAAAAGAAATGTACCTGCGTATGCCCGTTGAAGAAAAGCGAAAGCAATACAGATGCAACGACCACTTTGTAAAGCTTGATGATTTATTAACCTGGCCGGAATTTGCAAAGACCAAAGGCATTCACCACGACATGGACAGAAAGTGTCTTTTCCCTTTTAACCCGGAGCTGAATGGGAAGGTTTCCCTGTGGCGAGGGGATATTACACGTCTGGAAGTGGACGCTATCGTCAATGCGGCCAATAGCTCCCTACTTGGAGGAGGAGGAGTGGATGGTGCCATTCATAACGCAGCCGGACACTATCTTGTCGAGGAGAACATTGCACTCNAAGTGGCAGAGGAAGGCTCCGTTCATTCAGGCCAAGATGAGGATCCCCAAGATAATCAGATGGATAATGTTATCCCAGTTCAAGGTCAGTTTGAGTACCTTAACTGTATCACAACTGAACGAGACACAGATTTACAACAAATAGAGACCGCTCAGAACGCTGCCCAGGTGAAATGTTCTCCACCGCTAATAGAGACTGCTTCAAAGTCTGGCCTGATGGATTGTTCTTCGAACAACTTGCAGCATGATTCTAGTGACACACCGTTACTGAGTAAAGTAAATCCAATCAAGACACCAGAAGAAGTTTTAATTCACAAGTCCCCATTGAACGTCACCTCTTCAAGTAGTGAAACAGAAACAATTTCTCTGGATAACCCGCGGATTTCGAAGCAATCGCTCTGTCAAGGCACATCCATGACAATATCATGCGAGTTATTTGGGAGAAATGTTGCAGCGGTTATTGATACAGCGGCGCAGGTTTCAGTCCTGAGCCAAGATTTCTTTCATACAGTACCAGATCCCCCTACCCTGGAGGAGCGAATTGAAATTAAGGGTGCAGGAAAACAGGGACTCATGGATGCTCACATGCTACGTGACGTGGAGATTACCATCGCCAATGAGTCACTTCCCATAGACCTTTGTGTTGCCCCAATATCCGACACACTACTCTTGGGAATTGATTTCCTCGCGTCACACCATTCTATCATCGATATGAAAGACTCCACAGTAACCCTTTCCAATAAGACGACCCCTGCGGCTATCAAACGAAACCCAGCTGGAGAAATGTTTGTCAAACAGGTCACAACTATGAAAAAGATGTGTATTCCTCCTAACTCTGTCAAGTTCTTCAAAGCCAGGATTGTCAAGCCGGTGAGAAGGAACACATGCGTGGTGTTCCAACCCAATAATTCGATTGATGGATTATGTTTTCCAGCGGTACTAACCAAGAACACAGACATCGTGACTCTACAAGTGCTGAATCTCACAGACCACCATGTCAAGATACCAGCCGCTACGCTCATTGGGAGTGTAATGGAAGCTGTAGAAGTTCTAGAAGACCCCTTGACAGATTGCAATGATGAAGGCCTTAACCAGCCTATTCCTAAGGTTCAGAGAGTGTCCACGCAAGCTCCAGAACAACTCGAACCACAACTAGAAGCTATACGAAGTCAGATCCCAGAACACCTGAAGGATTTGTACAAACGCTCGAGTACCAACCTTGATACAAAGCAGTCAATAGAAGTGGGTGAGCTACTTCTCGAATTTAAAGACATCTTTTCCAAACATGATTTGGACATTGGCTGCTTCGATGGCCTAGAGCATGCCATCAACACAGGAGATAGTCCGGCAGTTAAACAACGAATGAGGCGAACACCACTGGGATTCGAAGCTGAGGAGGAAAAACATCTCAACAAACTGTTGAATGCTGGGATTATTACACCCTCAAACTCCGCATGGGCTTCGCCACCTGTTCTTATCAGAAAGAAGGATGGAAGTGTCAGGTATTGCTTGGACTATCGCGTGTTAAATTCCTGTACCGTCAAAGACTCATATCCTATCCCATCGGTAGAAGCTTGCCTTGACACCTTGACGGGAAGTCGGTACTTTAGCACTTTGGATCTAGCCTCGGGCTATTACAATTTGAAGGTGAAAGAGTCAGATCGCCACAAGACAGCTTTTTGTACGAAATTCGGGACTTTTGAACATGTACGGCTTCCATTTGGGCTATGCAACGCCCCTGCTACTTTTCAAAGAGCCATGGAGCTCATTCTGAGGGGGCTCACATGGAAAACTGTCCTTGCTTATATCGATGACGTATTGGTCCTTGGAAAGTCTTTTGAAGATCACATGGTCAATCTGCGCGAAGTTTTCCAACGCTTCAAGGACCAGAACCTCAAGCTAAAGCCCAAAAAATGTTCACTCTTCCAAACTGAAGTGGAATTTCTGGGGAAGCATATCAGCTACGAGGGAGTTCGGATAAGCCCGGACAAGCTGGATGTCGTAAAACGGTGGCCAGCCCCCATGAACCGAAAAGAACTGGAATCATTTATAGGGTACGTCAATTACCACCGCGACTTTGTTCCTAACTTCTCGAAAGTACTGTTGCCGTTAACCGAGCTGAACACCCGTAGCAAGAAGTCGGGCGAGTTTCGATGGACTCATGTGGAACAAGAAGCATTTGTAATGCTGAAATCCCTTCTCAGTTCGTCGCCATGTTTGGCTTACCCATTATCTGAGGGCACCTTCATCCTGGATACGGATGCTTCGGATGAGACAATTGCAGCAGAGCTATCCCAAGTCCAGGATGGCGTGGAACGAACCATTGCTTATGCCAGCAACACCCTGCTTCAAGTGCATCGACGGTATTGCACAACTCGGAAAGAGCTGCTCGCAGTTGTCAAATTCACCAGACAATTTCGACATTATCTCCTTGGGCGTAAATTCCTACTTCGTACGGATCACAGTAGCTTAGCATGGCTGATGCGATTCAAGAGTCCCGAAGGCCAACTTGCTCGCTGGCTGGAAGAATTGTCCCAGTTTGACATGACGATCGTACATCGTCCTGGCAAGTTACACAAAAATGCAGATGCTCTGTCAAGGATCCCCAGCGATGTGCCGTACTGTGACTGTTATAGAGCTGGAGAATCACTGGTGATGCTTCCGTGCGGAGGGTGTGAATACTGTACCAGAGCCCATCAACAGTGGTCCCGCTTTCATGAAGATGTAGACGATGTTCTACCCCTAGCAGTGCGAGGTATTACATCAGACCTTGATGACACGATCGGGATACAAGCGACACCATCAACCAACGGAGAGGACACAGACACGGGATTTGCCCAGGAATCACTCGAGGGAACCCCTAGCGAAGGAACAAGGATAGACTCCCTAGACGTGGGAAGAATGGGAACACCAAATTGGTTAGCGGAGTATACGAAGGAAGACCTCCGGAATAAACAGCTGGATGACCCTGATATCAAGCGAATTCTTTTATGGTTAGAAGGTGATGAGCCAAAGCCTTGGGAACTACACCTGTCATCCCCGGCCACAAGAGCCATGTGGTTGGCAAAATCCCAACTCGTCATTGATGGGGGAGTTCTCTATTATCAGTGGGAGAATCCAGCTCACACACGGAAACTTCTTCCAGGAAGTATAACCCCCGACAATCTGGTGTACTGGAAGACGCTAGCTGCAGCCATGGGTAACAAGAGCGACTACGCTTTCTCATTTTCACCTCCATCCTGTACGGCAGCACTTGTCAACTGGAGATCGGTCCTCGGGCTCCTTTCCTTGTTAAATGAAGACCAGCGAGACCAATTCAAGGATCTTAATGTCATCCTCGTCCGTACCAGTAACATTACCCGATATTTCACAGATGCTCACTTCCATTTAGATTTATTGTACAGATACAACCTGAACAACGCACTTCTCACACCTGACGACAACGGCTTTTGTATGACATCTGGTATCGCCAATTGGCTTACCCCTTATCGGAGGGCACCTTCATCCTAGATACCGATGCTTCGGATGAGACGATTGCAGCAGAGCTTTCCCAAGTCCAGGATGGCGTGGAACGAACCATTGCGTATACCAGCAATACCTTGCTTCAGGTACACCGACGATATTGCACAACCCGGAAAGAGCTGCTCGCCGTTGTTAAATTGACCAGGCATTTCTGGCATTACCTCCTCGGGCGTAATTTCCTACTTCGTACGGATCACAGTACTTTGGCATGGCTGATGCGATTCAAAAGACCTGAAGGCCAACTGGCTCGATGGTTGGAAGAATTGTCTCAATTTGACATGACCATCGTACATCGTCCCGGCAAGTTACACAAAAATGCAGATGCTCTATCAAGGATTCCTAGTGATATGCCATTTTGTGACTGCTACAGAGCCGGAGAATTGTTGACGATGCTTCCGTGCGGAGGGTGTGAATACTGTACCAGAGCCCATCAACAATGGTCCCGCTTTCATGAAGATGTAGACGATGTTCTGCCCCTAGCGGTGCGAGGTATTACATCAGACCTTGATGACACGATCGAGATACAAGCGACACCATCAACCAACGGAGAGGACACAGACACGGGATTTGCCCAGGAATCACTCGAGGGAACCCCTAGCGAAGGAACAAGGATAGACTCCCTAGACGTGGGAAGAATGGGAACACCAAATTGGTTAGCCGAGTATACGAAGGAAGACCTCCGGAATAAACAGTTAGAAGACCCAGACATCAAGCGAGTTCTTTTATGGTTAGAAGGTGATGAACCAAAGCCTTGGGAACTACACTTGTCTTCCCCGGCCACTAGGGCCATGTGGCTGGCAAAGTCCCAACTCGTCATTGATGGGGGAGTTCTTTATTATCAGTGGGAGAATCAAATTCATACACGGAAACTTCTAGTCGCACCCGAGTCCATAAGAGATGAAGTATTGAGTTGGTGTCATGACAACAGGCTGGGAGGGCATCTAGGTCGTGACAAGACACTCTCTCGTGTCCGCCAGTGTTGCTACTGGTATCCAATGAGGAGGGATGTAGAACTCTATGTGAAGTCCTGTCGTGTTTGCAACAAATACAAAGGTTCCCCACGCAAGAAGACAGCATTGCAACACCATCATGCCGGTTATCCCATGGAAAGGGTCCATATTGACATTTTGGGACCGTTCATGCCTAGTGACAAAAATAACGTCTACGTGTTGTCCATGATCGACCAATTCACCAAGTGGATTGAGTGTGCAGCTCTACCAGAGCAGACTGCCCAGCTAGTAGCCGAAGAATTCGTCAAGCGCTTCATCGCAACATTCGGATGCCCTTTATACATGCACTCAGACCAAGGTCGTCAATTCGAAAGCGAATTGTTCCAAGAGCTTTGCCATCTTCTGGAGATCACCAAGACCCGGACAACCCCATACCATCCATCAGGGAACGGACAGGTTGAACGGTACAACCGCGTCATTCTGGGAATGATCCGCTGTTATATCGAAGACAACTTTAAAACTTGGGATGACGAATTACCACTACTGACGATGGCCCTGCACGCAACTGTGCACAAACAAACAGGCTTTACCCCGAATCGCCTTATGTTAGGCAGAGAAGTAATGCTGCCTGTGGATCTAATGCTAGGGCACTTCAGGCCCACCCAAGCCGAACCTCCGGGATGGGTTAAAGAATTGGAGAGACAGATGAAGAAAGTCCACCACCTAGCAAGGGAAACTCTCCAGAGTGCTCAGCTGCGTCAAAAGAAGGACTATGATGTCCGGCTTCGAGAGTGTACTTACACCCCTGGAGATGTGGTTTACCAACTGGATGATACCACTAGGGTTGGTGTGAGTAAAAAACTGTGCCCCCCCTGGAAGGGTCCATATTTGATCGTTGAGGCACGACCACCAATTTACAAGGTTCGGTTCCCTAAACGGGAAGCCTTTATACACCATGACAAGCTTAAGCCGTGCCACGACAGAATATTACCTGGATGGTTGAGGCGGGTCAGGCATGAACTCTTCACGGGAGACATTGACACTCCTGCCCCATGTGAAACAGAAAGGCGACCAAAACGAGCAACCACCAAGTTTGGGGTTCTTCCCTCCATCTCACGGAAGAACTAACAGACGAAGATGATCCATCGCAGGAGACTCACCTGCTAGAACCTCTGTCGCACGAGTTCTCGGTGGGAGATGCTTTGGACACCGTGTCTCTGGAATTTGTGGGTGATGAGCTCCCAAACCTATTCAGTGAGTCCCAAACGACAAGGGCTGGTCGACGACTGGGGAAGCCTCGCTGGATGAGGGATTACATTTCCTAATGCTAAGTGGGGAGACTCTCAGTATCTAGTATAATTTCTCTTCACTTTAATGTATATAGTCTGTGGGAAGAATGTCGTTAAGCCAAGTTTAATTACTAAGTATAAGATTAGGGATCAAAATAATGCATATGGTTATTGATCACGCCGTTACTTGGACATGCAGACCCTGAAACTCATATTCTAATCTTGCACACAGAACTTTGTGTGGGCCAGCTTCGTCGAGGACATTGTAGGATAGGCCCTAGCCAGTTCACACTGCTCTCGGCGCCCCTGCCACCGTGTTTCTGTTTAACATTTTCTAGTCGTTCATAAGCATTTTCCGGAATTGAGGAATCCGAGCGCATTAGGATAGGCCGTAGCCAGTCCCTCTGGGTTCGGGAGACCTCAAACTACGCTTGTATACTCAATAGTCTGCATGTCCAGGTAATGTAAATGTGTTTTATGTTTCGTTTAGGGGATGACTTCACTCCCCTATGTTTGTGTTCGGGCTTCTGCGCCAGTGCCGCAACAATGTTAGGCCATTGCCAGACTTGTTGTTTGCGCCTACGCCCCATTACTATTAACGTTCGATATTCAAGTAACTCTATATCACTATGTTTCCACTGATTATTTAGGAATATGGATTTTGAAGTTGACTTCGTCCCGGACTATGACCCTGAGGAGCCCGCGGAATCTGAGCCGCCTCGTAAGAA